>OY978222.1:35048792-35196292 GCA_963854785.1 Vaccinium vitis-idaea
CCAATGATCGATACTCTCGATTATATTGCATTCAAGTTGTTTGTGAAAATGCATCATAGAAATCAAATTTGATGAAGGCCATGTTATTTAAGGAGGACATCAACAGACTGAAACAAAAAAGAAGTTATAGGCTTCAAGAAGTATAAAAAACCAGAGCTATATACGTTGGATCTCAAACCTCTCTCTCCACCTCAATAACCCTACTTGACTCTCGATTATGTCACCCACTTGGCCACTTGATATATTATTTTTCTTTGTTCTCATTAGAAACTGATTAGTGGACATAGATTTTTCCCTGGTAGAATGTAATGAGCATGGGGAGTGGTCCCTAAGGAGAACTGTTATGTGGTGTTAGAATTCTTTTTTTGCTATTCATCTATTTGCTTATGTGGTTACATTTCTTTCTTTAGCCACTTAATTATGTGCTTGGTTTTTTATCATTTGAACAATAGTGTTCTCATCTGATTGAATTGGCACCTTATGGTTAAGGGTGTATGTCTTTGGGAGGTGTTGGGTTAGTAATGAGCATGGGGAGTGGTCCCTAAGGAGAACTTTTTAGTTGCTGCAAAAAAGTTGGTATTTGCGAGATAATATAAAATTTTGTAACTGAAAGGCATTTTAATGTTGAAACCAATTTGCGAGGAATTTTGGTTGCTACAAAAAAAAAAAAAAAAAAGGGGTCATTTGCGAGGAAATTAAAATCCGTCGCTAAATGAAGTCATGAACAAATAAAAGAAAAAAAAAGAAACAAAAGGAAAAAAGAAGTTACATTGCATTTTATGATTTTATCTAATAAATATTTTGAAAAAAAATTATGGAGCTTATAGAAGTTATCAAATTAAATTATAGAAATTATAGAAATTATGAAATTAAATAAAAAAAGTCACGAACAACATAATTTAAATAAAAAAAATAAAAGGGAAAAATAAGTTACAATTTTTTTATTTTTTATTTTTAGAAAGAGAGAGAGAGAGAGAGAGAGAGAGAGAGAGAGAGAGAGGAGAGTTTGAACAAAAAATAAATAAATAAGCTTTTATTTTCCGACTAAATATTTAGTCGGCAATTCATTCTAATATTTTCCGACTAAATATTTAGTCGGCAATTCATTCTAATATTTTCCGACTAAATATTTAGTCGGCAATTCATTCTTATATTTTCCGACTAAATATTTAGTCGGCAATTCATTCTTATATTTTCCGACTAAATATTTAGTCGGCAATTCATTTTACAAAAGTCTGCCAAAAATATTTGGGGGGAAATTTTGGCGGGATCTACCATTTATTTGGTTACCACGACGTCGTCTCTTTTCTATTTTTCCTTCCCTCCTATTTTATATTTTAATTTTGAGAGAGAGAGAGAGAGTTTGGACAAAAAAATAAAATAAGCTTTTAAAATATTTTTTGCCATGTTTGATAATTGATACATTGCCTTTTATCTAATAAACATTTTGAAAAAAAAAACCTTTTTTTGTTTGTGAAAAAAATAAAAATAAATAAGGGAAAAAATGAGGGAAAATAATATACATTTTTGTAAAATAAATTTTTAAAAAAAATGAGGAAAAATAAAAAAATGAATTTTTGAATAATACAAATGAAAATTTTGATTTTTTAATTGATAGGTCAAAATTGAATTTTTTATAATTACATAATATGTATAAAATGTTGATTATATTATGCATTTATGCGCTAGCCACACGATCGCAACGCAATTATAACGATCCACACCGTTCACTTTGTTTGCCTTGCTATTTTAATCACTCTCGCCAAATTTGAAGTCCATCGGGTATTGAAAGCCCTTTCATCGGGGACATTGATTCATTATCAACCAACAATTTGTCTCCTTCGATCAAGTAGGTAACGATAGTTAAATCACTTCATTTTTTGCATGGAGGATATAATCACTCCCACTTACAATCTAGACGGTTCCGATTCGAAAAAAACTGCTCTGATGGCCGTCGAGCCATGCATTATAGGACATTATTGCTCTTAGATGCACCAAATGTGATCCGATCAGGTGGTTGTTGACATTTGATCGCCACCATTTTCGGGGAAAGTGATAGAGTTGATAAGATATGAAATCGTAACGGTTTAGATCGAACATTTGAGAAATCGAGTCTGTATCTACCTTTTAATTCTATACATCGAACTTACTTGGTTATGAACCAAACTATTATGCTATAGGATAATGTACGATAACCACACTATCGCTACACAATTATGACGATCCAAACCGTTCAGATTGTTTGTATTGCTGTTTTAATCACTCTCGCCAAATTTGAAGTCTATCGGGTATTCAAAGCCCTTTCATCGGGACGTTGATTTATTGTAAACCAAAATTTTGTCTCATTTGATCAGGTACCTAATGATAATTAATTCACTTGATTTTTTGCACGGAGGATATAATCACTCCCACGTAAAACGTAGACGGTTCCGATTCGAAGAAAAATACTCTGACAACCCTCGCGTAATACAATTTTACGACAATAAATAGAGTATACCAGTTTTTTAGATAAAAAAAAAAAAAACAAGTTTTTTTAGTTGTGCCGACTAAAAGTTAGTCGGTGAAGAGCACGTAATTTTTGCGGGAATTCTAAAATAATTGGGAAATTTTTTGGCGGAAGTCGAAAAAGCAAAAAGGCAATCTTCTTTCTCGTTCCCAAACCCAACCCTAGTCCCAGGCTTCCATACCCATCCTGGCATTCTCCAGTTCCTTTCCAAAAGCATCGACTACTCTCTCTCTCTCTCTCTCTCTCTCTCTCCTCCAAATCCATGGACTACTCATCCCATTCTCCAATCCATTGCTAAACCCAATTTCCATAACCAACCCATTCACAAATCAAATCCCAACAGAGAAGATGAAGCAGAAATTAGGGAATCAAGCAACAGATTACGGGGGTTTCTAATTTACTCATCACCAATCAAGCCAAAAGAATCCCCATTTCTGTCTGTCTCTCTCTCGAACAGGTTTTCCTCTCTCTCTCTCTCTCTCTCTCTCTCTCTCACGCACACACACATGCATACAAACGCACACACATCTACAACGCGGTCATAAGCTCGTTGTTTTGTTTTCCCCCTTTTCAACAGGTCTCCGATTTCAACATACTTGGGAAAGTCGTGAAGCTCGTTGGCTTTGCCTGGTTTCAGTCTGCTCTCAACGCGGTCTCCGAAGGTGATTTTTATGCCCGTTCTCTGTTTCTTGGCCTTGTGGTTTTTTTTGGTAATGCATGGGTATTTGATTCACTAGCAATAGTATTTTAATTTAATAGTGTTTAAAGAAGTGTATATTTTTGGCTTCATTTGTCTGTATAGCAATGGTATTTTAATTAGATTAATTGTTTGTCGTATGATGGGTTGACTTACTTTTTATTCTTTAGTTTTCTTCCAAACCTGGAAATGTTATCATTGTTTATCCTCTTATGGGGTATGTCTAATTTTTTAGTTTAAGTTCTTCAAAAATGGGAATGATTGTTGGGAAATAAACTAATGCTTTTCAAACCAAGTTTGATTCTGGTCCCCCTTTAGAATTAGAACCCTTGTTTAGTTAAAAATTAGTTGGTTCTTTCTTACTTTAAACACTCTAGTATCAGTTCAAAAAATAAAAAATAAAAAAACACTCTAGTATATTTAGTTCGTTCTGCACTTTTTCGGTTTACTACCGTTAATAGTTATCTTTGCCGGCAGTTTCATGTTACCTCCGTTAAATAGTCACCTGCACCGGTAGTTTCATTACCGCCGGTAATAGTGTTTTTGCTGGTGGTTTGTTATTAATGCCAGTAATAGCACCCTTTACTGGTATTTTTCACTATTGCCGGTAAAAAACCGCCATAAAGGCCATATTTGGCGTAGACGCGTAGTGGTAGGGACAACCCAAGACGGAACCAAAAGAGGTACAACAGGTTATTGTACCCTTCAACTGGCACCGTCCCGAGTCTTGAAACCTGATTCAAATCGTCGGCTTTGTAGGCTAGCGAAGAACATGCTAGTAACAATCAAGTTCATCGGACTTAGATGATCCGGTGACGAAAGCACATTTTTACAGAGCTATTACCAATATGGTGAATATCATGTTGGAGCTTGTGCTTGTTATCCATGTGAAAAAAGTTTTAGAATATTAAAGATATTATTCCACCCCAATTTGTTTGTCCATTTTCACTAATTGCAGATATTTTTGAAGGAGAGTGCCAAAACATGGACAAGCAAATCGGGGCATAGCGTGTAGGTTTTATACTTTAGTGTTTTCTCCTTCCCAATGTAGGAATTGCAACTAGACAGATACCGAATTCCAAAGAGTAGTAAATGGTCTAGTCTTCGGATGATAAAACACCAAACAAAACAAAAGGGGATCAGTTGATAAGGCCCTCAAGTAAGCACAAATTCCATGCCTAAAACTAGGAGATGTAGGCACTCAACAAGCATCAGACAAACTCAAAAAGATAGTGGAAATTAAACTATGGACAACTTAAAGCCAAACTGTTAAGCATGAAACTATTAGAGTCTCCTTGAGCATCTATACTGACCTTAATGGTGTGTGTGCAAGCAAATTCGTCAATGGTCCAGAGCTTGATCTCATCATTACTATCACAGGAACAGAGGATATCCCTCATCATTACTTGCCCAGAATGCCCAAGAAGCTTGCCTAATGGTTCACTTGCCTACATCCCATGGGTAAAAACATGTAAGCAGTATGGCGAATTTAGGACCAGAGACTGAGATTCGATGACCGTGTATTGATTGTCTGAACAGCAAAAACTGTGGAGAATCAAAGAGTCCAACGCAGTAGCATCTTTGGGTGCAAAGAGGATAACTTTTTGAGATCCCAGGTTTTGAGCAAAACTGTCGTAAGGTCCTTTCCTTTCCTTTCCTAGTATTAATTCAATATCCATTGGTCGTTTTGTAATGTTTGATTTCTTTGACGTAGTTGCATTTCTGAATGACCCGTGAATATCTACTGCTGGAACGCACTATCTTGAGTAATTTGTACAAAACTGCCATTAGTATGAAGGTGTCATCACACGCACGAAGTTAGTCCTCAACGCTCTTGGTCCTTAATTTGAAAAATGAAATAAATCCACCACAAGGTCTCCATGGCCACAGCATGCACTTAGTGTCATTGGGTGAGTGAGGAGTTATGCTAATGATGACAACTTCTTGAGGAATGTCTTTTGTGATTCTTGCAGCGAAAAGGCAATTTACGGTATATTACATAAGTAGACCAAAAAAATAGGAATATGTGTATGTGTTACCGTGTTTATGCATATGAAGTTACTAAGTTACCATCCTATGCAATAGAAAGCCACGGTGATGATTTTGTCCGAAATTTTTTTTTTTTGCCGATTATAAATGTACATGGTAGTTGTGGATTTTGGCTAATCTTAGGTTTTTTAAAATTTTGAAAGCCTCAAATGCTCTTAAAATGAAGGCAAGCTCGTGGCCTCCTGTCGAAGCTGATCAGTGGAAAAAAGAAGACGAAACTGCTAAGCATGAACCTTGGGACATTTTGTTTTGAACTATTTCTTTGGACTTCATCTGATAAACATTGCTCTGTTACTAAATTGCCTTATGAACATTTGGTTTTACCAATTATACATATTTTGCAAGAGAAATGAAATGTTTGACTAAGTTATCAATCAATTGATTGGTCATTTGACTGCCATTTGAATCCTCAAAGCAGGGTTTCTCGGGGGACTGAATCGCATGGTGATGATAGAACCAAACTCTTGAATAATGAAGATGAAAAGAGGGACCAGTAAAACCATTTAAACCTCTATTGTCTACAACAGCTTACTGCAGTTCTTCCACGGAGAAAAGGATGCAATGGTGATGCTCTTTTATTCACATGCTATTAAGAGGTGAAATTAGTTTAAATAAGCTATGTGCTCATCGATTTGTTTTCCATGTTTCAAGGAACTGCCTGCTAAGATCAAGTGAGTCTACAAGGACAGTGGGGTTCAGCACTTTGTTTTGATAACAAAGGAAAGTAAAGTACGTGGACCATTCAATGTAATGGCGGATTTCTTAAAGACCAGCCTTGGGATGCTTTTGTTGCTGAAACCTGGTGATTTCCTCTTCATTCCTGTTGTGAAATTTTGATTCCAGATTATGATATTTGCAAAGGATGGATGCGAGCGGACATATTCTGGGTATTGAAGGTGGAGTCATGCTTTTTGAAGACAAAGCTCAGTGAGTTTTGGCTGCTGCTTTGAGTGCATAAAAATGTATTGGAGAATTTCTAGGATTAGGTTCATGAGCTTTGTTCTTTTGTGAGTGATTATCATTCCTTTACATATGAACATTGCAGTTTATGTTTCCCTTCTCAGAATTGTTTCACTTTAAGCTTCTCACAACAAATTCTTCCTATTGTAATTTTCGTATTGGGCCTCCAATCGCGCGCCTTGCACGCGAGCTCCTTCACTAGTATTTTTTTATCAATGGCATATGGTTTCAGTAAAATTGTCCCAATAGCATCTCTTTCTCATACCAATAAGTGGATTGTGGTGAAAAGATGATTTTGTTACAAGTAACCTCTTGTGATGAAATTTCTTTTATATTAATCTTATGGAGAATTATTTTGTCACAAATGGTGCGTCAAAACAGATTTTTAGTCGGAGAAAAATAAAATATTCACCGACTAAATAATTTAGTCGGAGAAAAATAAAATATTCACCGACCAAATATTTAGTCGGAGAAAAATAAAATATTCACCGACTAAATAATTTAGTCGGAGAAAAATAAAATATTCACCGACCAAATATTTAGTCGGAGAAAAATAAATCTTTCACCGACTAAATATTTAGTCGGAGAAAAATAAATCTTTCACCGACTAAATATTTAGTCGGTGAAAGATTTATTTTTCTCCGACTAAATATTTAGTCGGTAAAAACAAAACTTTTTCCGACCAAACTTGTTTTGGTCGGAAATTACAATCTCCTACCTCATTCCGTCGACCAAACGGGCCGACTAAATTTTTGGTCGGAAATTACTATTGCCGACTAAATTAAGACATTTTCCGACTAAAATTTTAGTCGGCAATGGGGAAAATTGTTGTAGTGGGTGTTCATAATGGGTGTTCATCTGTGAATTAGTTGGATTGATGTGTGTCCATAATGGATTGACGGAGTGTTCAAATACAACTTAAACTAAAATTACCACTACTAAAATTAAAATAAAAATAAAAATTAAGGACGGTCAACTGCATACCCAGCCTGTATTCGCTTGGCACTGAAAAATTGCTTCATATATATATATGTATTCTGCTATTCGTATTCATTCTTGTAGATGTTTTATAATCCAAAACAAAAAAAAGAGTAATAAGTCTGGTACTAATTAAATAGTGCTTCCAATAAGGAAACAGATTGGATCGGAATCAATTTAGGCCAATTTAGATTTTTTTGTTTTTTGTTTTTTTGAAATGGATCCAATTTCGGTTTAAGTTAGCGCTATATGGCATGGGAAGGTGAAGAGGGTGAGGAGAAAGCTGGTTTCAGGGTCTGTGCTACAGATTTCGTTCTTGCAGATGACGATCGGAATCAATTTGGTAGGGGCCTTGGTGCTTCTTCAGGTTGTTTTGTTTTGGTGTTTGTTTGTTTAGTTGTCTCCTCGTTAGTCTTTCAATCTTAATTTTGAGTCGCAAAAGACAGTTTATTGTCGTCGGGTGGGGTTTGTTGGGATGCCTTTCATCACTTTGATGATTTTCTCTTGTCCCGTTTAATCATGTATCTTCTATATTTGACTAATAAATCTTTTTTGCCGTTAAAAATAAAAATTGACTTGACAATGACTTCACCTATCTTTATTCGATGTATATGGGACCTATTATCTGTCTTATTAAATATTTAAATATTTGGTTTTGTTTTGCTGATCAGGGAAACCTGTACATTTAAGTGGTTACTGCTTATTTTTTCCCCCAACCAATGTGAAACGATATGGTTGTTATGGGGGTGACCAATTCTAAATTTTTCTCTTCCTAATGGCCATTAATTTAAGTCGATATTGGACCCGTAGTAGACGATGAGATTGGTCTCTTAAGACTACTCGAGGTGGCGCGAAAACTGGTGTGGACACCTAGTTATCAAAAAGTTAATTTATAAGCAATACGCGTTGATTGAATGAACATGTAATTCTTATCTGTTTAATATAGTCTTTTCCATAAAATAGTGTTAACCGTTAAACCTAGCCATCCATCTTCCATTAGAGAGAGAAGATGAGGGCTTCAATATTTGTAATGATCTTCATGTTTGTATTGCTCTTCCCAGTCAATGGGGAAGAGGACATAAATATGTTCATTCTTGCACTCACCTGGCCTAATGGCTATTGCCGAGACATGACAAACTGCTATAATCCAATCCCCCAGGATTTCACAATTCATGGGTTTTGGCCACATCGGCGTGACGGAACAGATGCTCAATATTGCCCACCAATTGTTCAGCTCAATTACGAAGAGGTAAGGCTTTTCACTCTTTGGTTAACTTAAATTAACCTGACACCATTTTTTCTGTTTTGTGGAACTTACCCATTTAATAAATCCCTGAAGGGTGGTTTTGTTAAATGGTTTTAGTTTTTAGTTTTGTGTATGGATAATAAGAAACTAATCTTGTTATATTTAGGCCCTCCCAGTAATCTGTTTAACATCATTCCTTTTCTTTCTGAGTCCCTTCTCCAATCTCAGCCTCTTACCCTCAAAAAACAACCTAAACAACCTACTGGTCATCAAAGAAAGATCTAGGATTTCAGAACTTCGGAGGATTGTACAGATCTGCTTTTTCCAAGATTAATCATCCGGTCTGTGACTCTGTGTTCTCCTTCCACCTTTGTTCATTCTTTTATGGACCACATCGTTTGTCGGCGGCGGCATTTCTCTTTTAGGCGGTGACTAAGTACTGTTCTAAGTTACGACTGGGTGCACGGCGAGTTGGGGCAGCGAGTTCGTAACTCAGTGTTACATTGGCTCGGTGCCTCGGTGGTACTCACTGACTCTATGTTTATGTTTGCTGGGTTTGTTTGTGGTGAATTTCGAGGGCTGTGTTTAATTTTCTTTTCGTTGCTAAACTTCAAGTGATGGATTTCAACATTTGCTTCATTTTTGGGACGAGCCTAGTCACTCTTTGGTCAATATTTTTTTTTCCAGTGGGCAAATTTTTTTAATTAATTTTTAGAAAAAGAAACAAAGATTAAATGGATCTCGGGTTTACAGGTAGAAAGCTACTTGAGAACCACCCAACTGCAAAAAAAAACCAACCACCTACGACCAAAACAAACAAAACCCTAGAAGGACAAGCTGAAACCGAAAAGAATCAAACCGAAAGAAAAGACCGAAGACCAAGAGAAACAAACCTAAAACCGCCAAACGCCGGAATTAAAATATAATTTTTGATGTTTTAGCCATGTCCGCTAATATTATACATTTGTATCCATTTATAAGAAATTAAAACCCTACAAACAAAATTTTTGAAAATATAAATGAAAACTGTATAAAAACCAAATTTATTCGAAACACAACCCTACTATTTTTTTTTGGACTTTTTTTATTGGCTGGTTGAATTGCATTTTTTGTTCTTTGTAGGTGAAGGCTGTGAGGCATCTAGTTTCTAACCATTGGCCAAGCCTCACATGGAGTAACAATGACCAAAATCATTACCAATCGGATTCACGTTTTTGGAGGCAGCAATGGGAGAAGCATGGAACGTGCTCAAATATGAAGCCTGAGAAATACTTTTCAGTTGCGGCTAAGCTCAAGATCAAGATCAATCTCCTCCATTCACTTCAACAATCTGGTATACTTCTCTTAAATATGGCCTAACCATAAGGAGGTATTCTGTATTTTGCCCTAAAAAAGAGCATATAAATGTTTTCATATTTTATAACGCTTGAAACTTTTGTCCTCTAACAAAGTTATTGAAGGTTTTCATCCTAAATAGTTACTTGAAATTGAGATGGAGAGGCCAATAATGCATTATTTTTTACACGTGAGAGTTGATATTTGAACAGGAATTAGACCTGGTCCTATGGTACGCACCCCTGGAGACATCAAGTTGGCCATTCAAAATAAAACGGGTTATCTACCTATTCTGTACTGCAAAACATTTGGTCCTAGAAGCTCTCCGGTGTTGCGAGAAATAAGGTTTTGTGTTGACCTACCATCAAAGCAAGTACCGCGCCATGAGTTCATTTCATGTGGCAGGCGAAACTCAGCGACCTGCAATGGTGACAATACCAGTATCTTCTTTTCTGCTCAACACAGGTATAATATTTCATTTCTATTCCTTCTGTCAACAAGTTTTATATTTTTGCTATATTTTTCTAAATCAATGTTTCCTTCCCTATTAAATTAAATCTCTTTAAATATTCAGGTACCAACCGGCTGTTCAATATACCTAGAATCACTGCGGGGAAACGAAAACACTCATTTATATATATGCACATGTTCTCTTCTGTCCTTCAAAAGTTTTGTGTAATTAGGATGTGATGAAATACAGAGGAAGAAGACTTATATTTTACTGTGTACATGTATGGAGTTTAGATTGTATCTCGACTATGAAGTTCTTGAAAAATGAAAGTAAAAGTTATCACCAAATTCCTTGTTTCCGCCCACACTTCCGGCCCGTGACAGATTTGGAATTTCTTGTCAATGTTGGTTACATTTTTTTTTTTTGGTACTTCGGAAATATAAATAAAACTTAAGCAAAGGAGTTAGGCTGCAGCATGGAGTGCAGGCAGTTCATTACAAAAACTAGAGCCCATAGTAAATAAGCACAGAGACATAACATAAACATATTCAGAGGCATAGGCAGCAACGTAAATACATTTAGTGACTCGGGTATTATAAGGTAATAAGGTAACCGTGAACAGTGTCATGGAAAGTATTTTATTTATTTATTTATTTATTTATTTGTAGATTAGTAATTTTTTAAATTCATAATGGTTTGTAACTTAAGCAAAATCACACGTAATGAGACGGTAAGTACTGTTCTTTTCAAGGAGGCGTACCATAGTGTATTTTTTTCGAATATGTAAACAGTAAAATAAATTGACTTGCCCGGCATATTTATATTTTTTCCTACCTAACTAATAACTAAAGTATTTCCTCAAGTAGGGCCGGCCCTGATATTGGCCTAAGACGAACTTGTAAATCTAGACCCTATGTTTTCGTTCTAAAAAAAAAAAAAACTACCCTCAAAATGATGGTTACTTGGTAAAATATTTTGTTTCTTTTCCATGATTCGATTCAATGTTTCGAATAAAACTAGTTTTTAGTCATATTATTTTTTTCACCAATCAAAAACATCTCTTTAGAACTGGGAGTGTGGAAGAGTGGAAAAAATTATTGTTATAGAGAAGTAAAAGGGAGGCCCCAGAATTGAACCATGTACCTATTGAATAAAAAAATATGCTTTTTATTTATTTATTAATCACATGTAAAGATACAAGGAACTAAAAGGACGAGCGAAAACGGCATCACAACAAGAGTGTAACATCCCAACGAGATTGGCACCCTACGCACTTGACAATTATATGCCACTCGACCCGAAAAGAGCAAGGTTGAAGAGAGATCAACCAAGCCTAGGAACGACAAAGAAAAGTAAAAGAATCCCAAAGCTTGTCTGAGCACAGAGCTATTACAATCCTACCTATAATAAAAGGAAAAACTCCCACTCATCTTTCGGCCTTTCTTTTTGATGCCCCTTCTGTCCTAAGATAGCTCTATATTCACAGAATGCCCTTAAGGGCACATTCCTTGCGTTGGCCTTTTTTTTTTTTTTTTTTGACTAATAGTCACATAATTTGTACCACTTGGCTTAGAAAGCATGAAACTTAAATGCATGTGTGGGAAAAACAGCGTGTGGAAAAGATAGCATTTGTGGAAATGCATGTGTGGAAAAAATAGGATTTGTGGAAAAAAACTCATGGATGTGTGGAAAAAACATCTTGTGTGGAAAAAATAGGATTTGTGGAAAAAATACATGGAGCAAAATGGGACACGTAGATAGCTACTCATGCACGTTTTTTTTTCCTCCATATCTGCAAATACATAGAACATTTTGAAAATCTCTCTCTCTCTTCAAAACTCTCTCTTGGTTATCCATCCATTTACATCGGCGCTTTCAATGAGGCTTGTAAAGTTGGAAGGGATTTCAGATACTCCTACTACATCTATATCTCAAGAGAATGCCCTAGATTACTAATCGATCAGATGCGAACTACCCCAAAATTTCAACCTCGAATTGTATAAAGCTCAGAAATCCAGCGATGGTTGGCAGCTCCGGCTACGATTAACAAGTGCTCTCTCTCTCTCTCTCTCTCTCCCTCTCTCTCTCTCTCCCCCCCTCCCTCTCTCTCTCACACACACACTCACTCTATCGATTGTTTATGTCTCTTTTTTTAATCGTTAGATTCGAACCATGCACCTTAACCTCGTATAAAGCTCAGCAAATGCGGCGACGATTGACGGCTCCAGCTATGATTTACGACATGCCTCTCTCTCTCTCTCTCTCCCCCCTTATTACTTACTCTCTGATTGTTTTTGTCTCTTTTTTTCTCTTCTTTGATTGTAGGCATTTGGTTGATTCAAATCCTTTCAAACTGAAAATAAAGAGGCCGAGGATCAAGATGGTAGGGACGACTACCTCTCGAGTCAATTTGCGGCATAGGGTTATCACCCATTATGATTTTTATTGAAACACTAACCCTTTCTGGCCTTGTATAAATGATTTCCTATTGGACCATCATTCATCAATGTAATTCTAACATATTATAGGAGGGATTACAATATTAAACTTGCTACTATATCTCTCTCTCTCTCTCTCTTTTTTGATCTAAAGTTAAACTTGTTATTTGATGCGACACGTATTTGCTGATAATGATATTATTGCATAGCATTCTCCTAAATTGGTGAAGACTAACAATGGTAGTTATTTGTATGCCAAAATTGATAATGAAGAAGAGAACGAGCACGAGACTCCATGCATGCACGGAGCCATCTACTAGTACATCTAAAAGCATCTAAAGCCTTAAACAATCTAAAATTTACTTTGTTTGGAACCTGAACTGATTCAGCAAAGTAAATTCCCATGTATCAGAGAACGCCCATCATGCTTCTTCAATGAATTAGCACATCATGATCATTGAGGATAGAGTAAGCTAGCATGCTTTTCCACATGAGCAAGCTATCATGCTTTTCCACCATGCTAGCTTGCTCATTGATTGTATATGTGATAGATAAATATATATTATGTACCTAAGTGTACCAAAATTCGGGAGTTTAAGACAACCGCCTTGCTCGACTTAGCTTAGGGCCGGCCCTGGCCGCCAGAACATCAATTATTGTTTCTAAGATCTTGTAGAAGAGCCTGATCGAAGGGGCGAAAATCTATGCTAGGAGATTCAGAGAATCAGATGAAAGAAACGTAGCTTGGCTGGTGGAAATTATTCCACGCGTTATCTTGAATTCCTGACATTTGATTAGAGGTTACTCGAGCCGTTGATTCAATTAGTGAACTGTGCATTGATGATCCAGAGGTTAGACCTATAATTCAAGTAAGCTTGTGGAATGTTACTTTGTACTGTTTCAGTTAAGTGGTTTTAATTATTTTTGTAAGTAGCGGGCCCAATGCTACACCAGTGAGTCAAAGAATATGGTATAGACCTAATTCTAGCTAATTGTTAGAAATTATTGCACGTAGGGGTAGGAATTTCGGACACGACTTGTTAATCCGAGGTCAGCACCACATTAAAAGTCAACGAGTTGTGTTACTATCCGGGGATAAACTTTTTGAAAGTTGCATTTTTCTTTGTTGAATTTCGTAATCCTTCGTATTTTGTGGGGGTCCATTTCTTAAAGGGTATTTATGAAAACCATGTTCCATACTGTCACTTACTCCAAACTCCAAAGTTCAAACACTTCTACATCTCATCTAAGCCTCAAAATTTACGATATTTTGTGTTCTACAATCTCATAATAACTGCAATAAAGATTTATTTCCAGATAATCTCTAAATAAATAAAATCGTACGTTCAAATTCTCAAACTCCAGCCACCAATATTCTGCTCGGTACCTGCCACATAAACTAAGCAGAAAATATACAATACGACAACGATAAAAAGACATAACGGAATCAATAAATTAGTAGTATCACAACTTTAACCAAATCAAATGAATCACCAAATCAACGTACTCGGCCATCTCGGTAACATACCAAGCACCATCAGAGTCAAAATAATATTACAAATGCCCACAGGCCATATAAACCAATAATACCCAACTCCCCACAAGGCAATCAATCAATCATATCTCATTTTCATTTCATTCGTTGGACCCAGTGGACTTGCCACATGTACCAATTTGATCAATGATAATCATTAGCACAAACATAATATGCCACCATTGACAAATATAATGGCATAATTGGAGTCAATAGTATGATCAATGAGCACAAAAGAGTACAAATTGGGGATGATAAACGAAAATTACTCCGAAGATTAAGAATGTCTTGTATACTTTCGGTACCTCAAATTGCGATTGTGATGTACCGTTAAATATGTGGACATTACTCATTAGAATCAAGAATAACATCCTAAAATCTCATATTGATCTGCTATCAAATGATCCCCTCACCGATCCAAAGTGAAAAGCACCATGCAAGGACTCTCAACAACTCACCACCACTTCAAGTTCACAATGTATGATCCACCCCATGCAAATACATAGGACCGTTCGTTGTTCAATTGTACAAGAATTTCCTATTTCCCTCTTTGAATGTTGTATCCTGTTAATTAATGCACTGATCAAAATTTTCGAAGATGACGGAAAGTAAAAACATATTTGGAAAAACCTGAAACAATAATTATTATGCTCCCTAAATCTCAGGCCAAGACTACTAGGCCAATATTTATTGCGACATGTTTGGTCATATATACTTTTGCCATCGAGTAGTACTTGAAGCAGAGGCCCCAAGTTGTTCCATTAGGCATCTCCAGTAATAGAGTTTGCTCAGATTTAGACCGGTTAGCAATTCAAAATATATTTTAGGGGTCACGCCAGAGTCATCTCCCGTGCTTCCTCCGTTCTTCGAACTAGAATTTGTAATTGTGTCTGCAGATAAGATGGGCCATTTTTGCTCAAGCTCAAACATTTTATAATCCACCTGAAAATGAACCAAAGGAAGAACGAGGATTCGATGAAGCCAAAACATGTTACCCAAATCCAACTAAGAGTTTATACTCTTGACAAAAACTAATCAGAACATTTAAAGAAGTAAGAAACAAAGAGAGTTAGAGCAACTCCAACAAAATTCCTTATAATGAAGCACCAAAATAATCTACTTTATTCAAAAACCAAAGGAAGAAAGAGGAAGCCAAAACATTTAACCCAAAACCAAAATATTTATGAAGAGGGGGTGCGTTGCGTGTTGACCCGATCCAAGCCGTCTGTGCTTGGCAATCAACAGGGCAGATCTGCTCGGACCCAAACAGATCTGCACCGTCCATTACCGAACTAATCTGCGTTGTTGATTGCCGAGCATGGACAGCCCAGATTGGGTCAGCACGCATGCTACAGAAGAAACAGAAAAAAAAAAAAAAAAAACATCTAAGGGTTTATTTTGGAATTGAAGAACGGAAAATGTTGAAGGAAAAGGTAGAGAAATTTCAGACAGAAAAATTACGATTGGTTCATCTCTACTTCTTCTTTTTTTCTACCACCAACCAAAAAAGAGAAAATTCCCTAAGCAAAGGAGAAAATTGTACGGACATATATTCCTCCCTAAGCAAATTACCATCTTCACAATATGGAAGTGATCTCCCAGAACCAGGAGCGGACGTACCATCAGGGGTTAACTATGTACCACATATACAAAAAGTAGTATGTCAATCATAACGTATCATTTCATTTACTACTTTTACAATTGGCCCCGACGATTGTTAGGGCAAAATGACCAAAATATAGAGAAGAGAGTATAAGTTCTTAGGGAAAAATGACGAAAATAACAAAAAATCTACACATGCATATATAAGGGGAAAATAACCAAATGTTGGCATATCTTAGGGGCAAATGACCAAATCTACAAATATCTTAGAGCAAAATGACCAAAACAACACAAAATTTACGCATATCTCCGGGGGAAATTCCAGCCAAGGGGTTCAGCTGACCCCCTTGCCTCTATTTAGATCCGCCCTTTTCCCAGAACCATCATATCCCCACAAGCCATGTATTGTGAATCTTTGGAGAATGAGCCTTTTATATGGTTTTTGAACCAAGCTGTCCATGTAATGGCCAAACGCGTATTGTAACACACATGAGTTGGTTCAAACAGAGTGTGTTTGTTCAAAAACCATAAAAAAGACTCATGTGTGTGTTACAAAACGAGTTGGCCATTAGATGAAGAGCTTGAAGAAGCTGGAGTAAGTGTTGTAAATGAAGATGGTTGTGGTTTGAATATGGTGTGTGAAACAGAATGATGATGAGGACGAGCTTATTTATTGTCGTAGTGAGAGAGAGGCCGGAGATAAATGCAGAGGTAGAAGAAGTGGTTGGTTTTAAATAGAGAAGTTACTGTGGAGTGACACTCGCGCTTTTGATGTTGCAATCACATAGTAGTAAATGAAGTGAGTAACAGGAAATGTTATGTTGAATGTAGTAATTTGTCGTACTTCATGAATAACCAGATTGGCTGGCATAGTTGCACTTATTTGACCAATTTAACTCCATTTAGAACTCAATTGAAATGAGTGAAGTTGGGTTAGGACTCATTTGGATTGTAGCCTGTGGATTTGGATCACTTCATGAGTTTGGATGAATATATTGTCACCCCTCGGTTCAAATTAAATCCAAGTTTTCAATCCCAAGCCTTGTGTAAAGGTGTTAATTAACTCGGGTAGGAAGAGGGGATGGTGTAGTGCCCCGCATCTAGCCGTTCATTTAAATCTGAGCTGTGCAATGAGAAAATGGGCGGTTGGATGGGGCACTATACCGTGTAGTGCTTTTTGACCACTAAAGGAACCCCTTTTCTCTAAAAAAAATAAAATGTATATATATATATATCGAGGAGGATCCTGTCAAGGATCCCGGAAATCCCGGATTGAAGCGGTTTGAAGCCCTTCCCGATATTTTTTTGACGATCCGAGCCGTCCAATGTGTTCAAAAGGTGTTTTCCAAGGCCCACGCGGAAAATCTTCAAAAAAAAATATCGGGAAGGGCTTGATCCACGCAGTTTTTCGCAAAAACTGCATATTTACAAAATTGCGTGGATCAAGCCCTTCCCGGTATTTTTTTTTGAAGATTTCCCGCGTGGGCCTTGGAAAACACCTTTTGAACACATTGGACGGCTCGGATCGTCAAAATTTGATCCGGAACTATGAGATCCGGACCCAAGGGTCCCGGACTAGAGAGTTCCTCATATATATATATATATATATATATATTGTAAGAATCTGATTGACTTTGTGATGCCAAGTTGGAATGTCCGTGGCTAAGGACATCAGATCTTGGGCCAAAGATAGGAATTGGTCTTTTAAGTGGTGTAAAATAGATATCAATAGGGCGGGTTATTGGATAGCTTCCAATTGTAGAAACAAGGAGAATTACTTTTCCCTTGGGTTGTATTCCACCCGAGCTTCATTCTATTTTGGCCAATGATTTGTCTTAAGTTTTCCTAATACAGATGACATTTTCATAAATAAAAAAAAGAAAAAGGGGTCAGTAGGCAGAGTACCCAATTGATACACAATCCGTTGGTACCCATATACACGAAAAGAGAGAGGGAAATTTTTTTTGCTAAGGATACCATAACCAACGAGAATACTTACATAGGGATGGAATTCATAAGAGGGTCTGGCCCGTGAGTTCCACATTTATGTGAGAGTATTGTGACCGGTTATTATGTCTTCATCATTAAACAACAAACCGACCCATATCGTTATAACTTATAAGCGTAAGAAATTGGGGAGAAAACATGTATAGCTGAAAAATAGTATAGAAAATAAATGAAGTTTCAAAGTTGTTGTAGGTATTTTTTGTAGCATCCCGTATTTTCGCGCTCGCGCTTGATATAATACTTGAAATTATATTTTTCCTAGATCCAACATTTATACTATTGTGATTTATTTTGGTGATAGTAAAACTTATTTCTTTTGAATAGAAAATGATCTTAAGGTCATATTCTACTAACTAAAAAATAACGAAAAGCCAGCTTATTTCGAAAATCGAGACAGTCACCCTCTCACAATATGATGCAGGGCGCCTTATGAACTACAGAAAAGACGTGCAACAATCGAACACAAACAAGAAAGTTTAGAGAAAACGCTCTCTAGACTCTTTTATCATTCAATAATACTCAAAAAACTGTCTTGCCCTTAAGGCTTACAACTTATTATATAGGAAACTGGAAACCCTAATTGATTTGCTCCGAAAAAGAAGCCAAATCAACAAAAAACGCAAATTACCAAAAATAAAAAATTCAAAAATAATAGCAAAATAAAAAACTAGAGAAAATTCTAAAATGTTTCCCAAAAGCGCAACTTAATTCGGATTTTCCTTGCTCAAGTAATTGACAAGTCAAATCTTTCCTTAAACGGCAAACACGGCCATTCGGAGCCCTAAACAACGACGAAAGCCCGAAAAACGACATACGCCATGGCCGCAGGGGATGGGTCTTGATCGTTGGGCCGTTTCGGGTCTGACCCAAGTGGGCCCAACACAAAATTCCACAGCAACATAATTACGATTTTGCTACCCTAGGCTTAAATTGCCGAAAATACCCTTCCTCCATGGCTACTGCATCACAATACCTCAAATAAAAATCCGTGAAAAGGCAATAAGACAATAGCACCCTTAGTGGAATGGACAATGCTATGGGTACCGAAATTGTACTAGTCGGCTTGCGGGGCCCACTTTTGGGTCTCGCACAAATAATCCGAACCGTTCAATAATTTTAAAATAATTTTCCGAATGTCCCTGCAAAAAATCAACTCAATTGGGTATGCGTAAATGCTTTATTCAAACTTTAAGTTTTTCGTTCAGAATTCAAGATCCTAAGTTCTGAATGAAAAACTTGAAATTTGGATGAAGTACTGACGCATATTCAATTGAGCTGATTTTTTGCAGAGAAACTTGAAAAATTATTTTAAAATTATTAAACGGTTCGGATCATTCGTGTGGGACCCAAAAGTTGGTCCCACATGCCGATTAGTACAATTTCTGTACCTTTAGTTTCGGTACCTATAGGTTTATTGTTAGTGAAACACCCTTAGTATTAAAGAGTAGGGCCGTAGGGAGTATAGGATAATTATTGTCCAAGTGAACAGAGAGGCCGGAGATAAATGCATAGGTAGAAGAAGTGGTTGGTGTTAGTAATAGAGAAGTTAATAAAGTTCTGCAGAGATAGAATTGAAGAGGCATGGGAGTTATTACTGGGTGTAGGTTCAGTTGGTCGTTGAGAAATTGAATTTATTTAGTAAACACGACAATAAGTTGTATAAAATGCCAAATGCCAATTCTCTTAGCTTTTTCTT
Source organism: Vaccinium vitis-idaea (assembly GCA_963854785.1). Taxonomy (NCBI): domain Eukaryota; kingdom Viridiplantae; phylum Streptophyta; class Magnoliopsida; order Ericales; family Ericaceae; genus Vaccinium; species Vaccinium vitis-idaea. The sequence continues at coordinate 35,068,292 of OY978222.1, forward strand.
TTATCACTTTTTGCAAGTTTTTCTTGTATAAAGAAGTGAAGTAAACCAAAACTTATAGTATATTGGAGATGGTGGATGGATCCACTCTTTTATAGAGGGATGGGGTCTTGTGCTTCAGCTGAGGGTTGGGAGACTTTTCAAGCCCAAAAAAATGATAGGCCTAGAAGAACTTATGAAAGTGACGGGGTTGAGCACAAAATAATGTCATGCTTATTCATAAGTGATGTGATTCCGTGGAATCCACTTCCATCTATCAGAGTGAGGGTTTCTTACCCTCATTAGGTGAGGATGAACATATTTGCACTTCAAAAATGGAACTGCCAAACATCCTGTAATATTATCTTTTCTTATGAAATCCAATATTTTTTTTTGATCCGCCTTGTGAAATCATTGTTATGACTGAATAACTTTAGGACAGCATCCTGGGTGAAAATTGATGGATTCCATACTACGCCCTTAACTTGGGACTCATCACAGAAATGGGGGGCGTGCTGTTCCTTAGGAAATAATATGCATGTTGTCTGCATTTGAGTCGTCTGTGCTCGACGATTAACAACTCAAATTTGTTCGGACCCAAACAGATATGCCTTGTTCATTACCGAATTGATTTGAGCCGTTAATCGCCGTAAATTTTTTTGTTTAAGTCTAGGTGGTCAAAGGAAGTTAAGCGGATAATAGAAATGATAAATCGAAAAGATTTAAGTGTTTTGGAAATTATAGAATATTTGCCCTTGAGAGAGTTCAGTGAAAAAAAAATGTGGGGCTTGTACGAAGTCTCTCATTTCCCATTTTACCTTTCTGTTATCGGCAAAAAAAATTGACGTAAAAACAGGTTTTTTGGTTTTTTTGGTTTTGTCCTTATTCAAAAAAAAATTGCATTTGTTAGTTGTCGGTCGATTTTTTGTGGTTTCTTGGCTTGTCTCGACGAGAGGAATCTAAAAAGTATAAAATTATTAGCCAAACTTAAAATTTTGTGAATAAAGACGAAAAATAAACCAAAAAACCGGTTTTTTGGATGTCACCTCTTTATTCACAAAACTTTAAAGTTTGGCTAATAATTTTATACTTTTTAGATTCCTCTCGTTGAGACAAGCCAAGAAACCACAAAAAATCGACCGAAAACTAACAAATGCAAATTTTTTTTGAATAAGGACGAAACGAAAAAAACCAGTTTTTTCTTTTTAGCCAAATCACTTTTGGACAGTCATAGATGTTTGAGCCAACTTATACACATGGTTAATCATCTTTTCAATCCATACCGGGAAATTACTTTCTTGTGTCCTACCTCAAGATTCGAATTCTGATTAATTGTGTAAGGAGCAAATCCTCCAACCAACCAAGTAACACTTGAGAGACTTTTGCAAAAATAACGTTATAAATTGATTTGGCAATTAATGAACGTCCAAGTTATATATTTTCACGACTATGACCAAACCAATGTAGTGCCCTCATAATGTTAAGCTTTGTGTCTGCGACCGTAGGGGAATCCAAACAACTGAAACGCTTAATCTTCATGGCCTAATTAAAATTAAGGTGTCCACCAAGTACATAATGGAAAAACTGAAACAAATGCCCCAAACCATTACTCTCTCTGTCCCAAATTACTTGTCCTTTTTGAGTTTATTAAATGCATTTTGCACATAAAATCTAATGTATTAGAATTCATTTTTTTCCAAAAAATTTTACACCAATTTAAAGATCTCATTAAGTAGAAAAAATTGGTGTAATTTTGAAAAAAAAAATAATTCTCATTAAAAAATATTTTTTTAGGTGCAAAATGCACGCTTCCCTAAAAGAATAAGTAATATGAGATGGAGGGAGTACTAATTTCTCAAACTACTCAAATAAGTTAGAGTCTCTAATCATAGAACACCACAAAAGGCACTATATATACATAAAAAAAAAAATTATGATGGACAGAATGAAAGAAAAAAATGAAGCGATAACAAGAAGTCTTTCCGCATATATTATAGTAACAAAATTCAAACCTAACTATGAGTTCTAACGTCATGTCATGACATTCATTTGAAATACTACTGTAATTAAACCCCACATAAAACCTTCCATTTCCTAATAAACCTTCCATTCTCCAAAAGTTTTTTGAACAGACCCTTTACACCAATCACATAAAACGATAAAACATATAGAACACAAAAGTTAAGGCCATGTATACTGGTGGCCTTGATATAGGCAGAGTGGGAGAAGGAAGCACTGGTGCGGCGGTGCCGATTGCTCAGAAGGGAACGGGATGCTCCTTGGGCAGTTTCTTGTTTTGTACGCATTTGAGCTCAGTAGCTGCAATTCACCACCACCCCTGACTGGAAGCATAGAAAAATACCACACAGATGCTTCAGGACAAAGTCAACTGCAGAAAAGAATACAAACTTCCGTGCAACTGACTTTACCTTGAGCATTTGTGTTTCATGAGGTATTCTTATGTGATTCCACCAGGGGGTGGTAGTGAATTGCAGCTATGGAGCCCAAAATACATAAAAATAAAGAGTGGTGAGCGGTGAGTAGTAGTAAATAGTTGTACGGACGTCTTGCTTCTTAAGCATATTCCCCTATTCACAATAGGAAAGTGATTTGCTAGAACCATCAAATGCACACAACCCATGTATCGTGAATCTCTAGGGAATGGGCGTTTTGCATGGTTTTTGAAGCGACTCATGTGAGTTGCAAAAAGAGTTGGGCACTGGATGGCAAAGCTTGAAGAAAGCTGGAGTAATTCTAGATGAAGATGGTTGTTGTTTGATCGCGTAGAACAGATAAAACAGAGTTATAAAGACAAAGAACGAAATTGGAATACTGTTTGATGAGGTCAATTTAATTTAAAGAGTCTGCAATGGGGTTTAGTGGGGGTAGAATTGAAAGTAAATGTGGTAGTAAAGGGCATCAAAACTTCTCTGATATAGGCTGGGGTTTGGTGGGGGAAGGCATGAAAGTAAATAGGATAGTAAATACCAGGACATCAAAACTTCTCTCTAGAGTCATGTAGGCGATTTTGATATTGCAATATTAAAAAGTGCAACTTTGAAAAAAAAAAAAAACTTGAATATCTAGAATATTATTTTAGAAGATAATAAGTAAGTGCATGTTTTTCCGAATTCATTTACACCACCAACCTTTGAGCATGGAAACTAATTTATCCGAACAGCTAATGTTGATGCCTTGATGGTGCTGTTGAGAATCAATGCTTAAATTGCAGATTTAGGTTAACCCGCAGAAAATAAATAAAACGTAGAAATTTGTAATGGGGATAAAAAAGAATTCGCAAACAACAACAACAAAGAGTTCATCGTAGCAAACATTCCCTAATATTTATATATCAAACTTTCTAGCCATATCATTTGCCTATCCTTTCACTTTTAAGGACCAATCCGGCATCTCACTGTTACCAACTTTAGACTTTTTTTTTTGCATTAGCTTACTTTTCTTAGACAACTTCGACTATTAGTTTTTGTTAAATTTTTTTTTAATGTTTTTGCAACATTTTTAAAGAACTATTAAGGAATACAACCTAAAAGAAACAAGGTGTTTGCATGTACGGAAACATCATTGGTTGGTAAATTTCCACTTCGTCATCATCCTTATTATTTAGTTTGGACTCGTCGGTAAGACCCTACGTACGTCTCGATCAAAACCACCTTATGATCATTAGTAACCGGGTCTTCCGGTACTCAAAACAAATCCTGATACGATACTTTTAAAATTAAAAGAAAAAAACCATGCATGATTTTGACTACCTATTGTGGGGAAAGATGTATGCCAGAATAAGAGACTCAGACTTGATTACAGAATTTATCTTTGGAAGTAACCATGGAATTTTATGCCACAAATTAAGAAGGGGAAAGAATCATATGTCAGATACCTCTTCATTGTTACAAGCCAATCCCGCAGCATTGTCTAGGTCTCTCAACTTTCATGAGAGCTCAAAAATTTGTAGCTTGGAAGATTTCTAACTTGTGTCATGGTGTAAATGGAAAGGAGAGTGGTTCCATTGATAGATTGAAAGGACGGCGAGTTTGTTACACGGGACTTATATGTTTGAGAATCAGCTCAAAGAACACTCCAACTGGGAGGAGAGCGACGGTGAAGACCGAAGAGAGATTATAAATTAGCTGGAAGTAGCAACTGATATCTACTTTTGTTGTTTGGTTATAGTTAGAGCAGGTTCGTTTCCATTTTGTGTAAATGGTTGTGCTGAGACTTTAGGTCACCATGTACATATTTTTGTATGAAACAGGGCAAACTACAAGTGACTTTATGTACAATAATCCCAAATGTAGTAAAACAAATTTGGGAATAAATTTCAGACTTTTTTTCTGCCTCCATGTGGTTTGTCGTCCATTGGGTATGTAATAATTCGAATATAAACAAATTTGGAAATAACCAGTTTATTTTTTAATTGGTTATTCAACTTAAAAATTGAATTTTTTTTTATCAAAACTCCTATTCACCCCCCTCTAGGAGTAAATTGAATGCTTCCGCATAATTTCAAATATAAGGAAGGATGAAGTGGTTTGGGGACAATTCCAAACCACAAAGTCCTCGGTTGGTATTTGGCAAGGCCTTTCTCTTTCGGTGCAAAGTAGAAATACAACAAAAGGAGAAAAGCTGAAAGGGCGAAGGTTCATGACTTCATACTAGATTAAACTACCATTGAGTTATATAGGCCCCTGGATTCTTGAATTTTGTATTCATAAATCGCTGATCGGATAGTCGAGGGAGCTCACTACACGCATGTAGTGAGTCCCCTCACTACAGGTCTCTCGGATCCGACTTAAACCAGGTGAGCGGCGGCCTTAAAACACGTTAAAGAAAACAAAAACCAAATATATTCATGTTTTCTGCGAATATATTTTCCACCCATATTGAGGCTCCCAAAAGTTTCAGGACAGCCCTGATTGATGAGCAACTATGTTTAGGAATTGTAGTTGGTCTGTAATCCATAATGAGGACATTATGAGTCCCCATTGGATTTCCTCAAAAACTGCTGGCCCGGTTACATTTATACATTCTTTTGTTATGGTCACTTTAAAGCCACTTTTTTATTTTGCAAGAGGTAAGTTTAGGCCGATCAAGAGGTTTTGCTTTTTGACTTTTTGGTGTTGTTTTTCTTCGTTTTGCTCTGGTGGTTTTGGTCCAGTTAGCTTTGGGCTGTTTTTGTTTTGGTTGTTGGGTTGTTTTAGCCGGAGTGTGGCTTTGTTTGCTTTTTGTGGGTGTTTCAGCTGGCTCTTTGCCTTCCTTTGGGTTTGATTCTCGGGTGGCGTTATGCCAGTGTGCCCTTCATCGGTTTAATCTTTGTCTTCTTTCATAGATAAATAAAAAAAATTAGCAGATCGAAAAAAAAAAAGTTTAGGCCCATAAATTTTTTTATCACCTCCTATATGTGTGGACTAACAGTTATATGTCTACATTTAAGGCACACCTCGTCGGAGGTTACTAGAAGTGCTTCTTTGCTCGCTTGCAGCGCCTCGACTCGACGCTGTAGGATTGAGTGAGGTGACGAGAGCTGAAGTGAAGCCAAGGCTCCTTGCTACGCTCCATAGATGTTCGTACGATTCTTGTGGATCTTGTGTGTGTTTGAAGTAAGCCTGTCGTTAGGTCTTCACTGAAAGATTGTCCACCTTCTCAAGCGGAATTCATAATACCTTCCACTTAAAAGGTGAAATTATTTGATAAAATGATTTGGTTATACTATGAACAACATTGTTAAGGATTTGAGAGCTTGCATTACCTCATGGAGGCAAATCAAGAAATCTGATGGGAATAGTCGGCTTATTTTGTGGAGTATCTCCCCCATTGCGTTTTCCTGTTGTTGACCAAGTATATTAGGCTTCTAGTTTAGACTGGTTGGTAGAACCATTTTCTGCAAGTGCATAGCCACCGTTTAATTTTAAGAATGCAACCTAAAAGATGATTGATAACTTAAAATTTTAAGAATTTTAACCCCACGCATATAAAAATTTTAAGAATTTTTTTTTTCACTCAATGGACTTGAAAGGGCCAATCCTATAGTTTTTTTCTGAATTAACATGAAAATGAATATAATATGCGAGCATACTTGGAATTATGTAGGGTCCCGGACGCCCCCTTGCACCCCCTTGGAACTGCCCCTTTTGATAGTAGTTAGGTAATTGTTTGATCCTGTATTGCTTGGTTTTTAACCATGAAATTAATATATCAAAAAAAAAAAAAATTGTAATAATCTGGTGGTCAAAACTTGAGGTTAACAACCTGTCGGTTTATTCCCTCTTAACTTTTAGTTTTAAAATCTTTTAGGTACTATCAACCCTTGTAAACAGCAGTTTAACCAACATTTTTTTTACTTTAGTAGGAGTGCATATTAAGCAGAATCTATAAAATTTTGGTAAATAAGAACTGTGTCCATTAGCAATTTGTGCACGGCATACGTTAAAAAAATCAGAAAATTAGTTTAAAGGCCAAGTTTGGTGCTTTAAATAGTGTTTAGTTCAGTCTAACTTATTTTAATGCATCTAATACATTGATAGGAAATATTTGATGGCTCAAGGACAACGCTAGACAAAAATACCCTTAATGAATCATTCCACGCGCGTCTTTTATGCACTGCTATAAGAGAAAAAAAAAAGGTCCGACACTTCATTTCACGTACTGACGCAAGGCGCATTGACATGTCACTTTCATGTTTCTTTCTGTCATTAACGCACTGACCCGTCACTTTCATACCCACCGGTCACTTTCTCTCTCTCTCTCTCATGCGTGGGTTTTGGGTGGGACAAAATTAATTTCTCTCTCTTCAAATTTGGGGGGTGGGTTCAATTTTAGAGTTCAATTTTAGGGGGTTTAGGCTCTTTAAGGTAGGGTATAGTGGGTTTAGGCACTTAGGGTGCACTTTCCATTATAGAGTTTTAACTGTTTAAACACTTTCATAGGGTACCCTAGGGTTTAGGTTTAGGGTGCACTTTCCAATTATAGGATTTTAGGGTCTTATGCACTTTCATAGGGTACCCTAGGGTCTTAGGCACTTTCATAGGGTACCCTGAGATTTAGGTTTAGGTACTTTCATTAGGTTTGGCGGTTTAAGCACTTTCATTAGCTAGTGGGGACATTTTTAGAATGTGTTTGTGATTTGTCCTTTTGGCATTAAAGAAAAAGTTAATGTCCTTATTGAAGTAAAGACCTCTTTACTATGTCATTTCAAAAAACGGATCCTAAAAAAATATATAAAGGTCGAGTAGTTTTCATATGAGACTTGTTTCATTATCAACGCATCACATACGTCAGTCAATAAGTCAATCCCTCATTCGTATGAAAGATTTTGTAATTATAACGAATCTTTTCAAGTAGGAGGTTGCATGTGAGGTGTCTTTTCGACCAAAACTAATGTCGAGGCATAATTAAAAATGATTAGAAAATAACATTGATCAAAGTGTAATCATTGAACTTATGAGTGGGAGAAATTGGCCCAATTAAGTCTAATCCCAAGAGGTTGGCCTAGTAGGCCAGGTTTGGTAAGAGTTAAGAGTTTGCTCTCTCCTAATTACAGATGCGTATGGAGGCGAATCGGAGCTGAATAATACTATCTCTATTCCCGATTTCCGAACCCCTTCCCTATCTCCATCTCCCTTGTCCCTAACGGGGCTTTGTTTTAATCCTCTATCCTCACTCTAAATGGGAAACGGGAATCCCTACAGAGAATCGGAGATCCAAACATTTAAAAAAAAAAAACAATATTAGTGTAATTTCTACCATTGGATCAACCAGAATACAAAATTAGTGTTGTTAAAAATATATGCCACGACCCAAATCTAATGGATTTGAACATCGTGACTTTTGTCAAAAAACATCGTGACTGGCCAGTGAATCTGTCTCACCAAAGGCATCTATCGTCACAGTTTTTTTTATTTTTAAAGAAAATAACTTAACATCTGCGGAAGCAAACATAAATTATTAGAGTCCTTTATTTATTATGTTAACGGCAACGTGGGTTACATTTTTCCCTTATTCATTACATAGCTGTAACTTCAGCTTAATTGTACTAATACCCGGCCCGTTTCTCTAATTTTGATTAGCTGTAAAGGAAGGATTTCAACAATATAAGAGCATGTGCAGCAGCATCGCTACTTGTACGTTTCTATGTAGAATAGAGAAGTAAACCAACAAAACACCCCTGCAGCAGATTCGTTATCCACTTCGGCATTCTTCCATTTGCTACAGGACCATGGTATAAATAGCGTACAACTGTTCCCCAGCAACCCCTTTCTTTAATGTTTTTTACTCCTGCCACTTACTCTCTCTCCTCCCCCCCTCTCACTCTCTCTCCACCTTTTCTATCTGACATTTGAGCATATTAAAAATATATATATATTTTAATAGAAAATAAGGTAAAATGGATAGATTGTTGGAGTGTTGATAGTGACAGAGTAGCTATATGCACTGTACATCAGGTATTTTGGCCAAAATTTTGGCTTAGCTGCTACTATTGCTCTAAGCCACTGCTTATGTGAGATTATGAATTATTAAAGTTACATGATCTACCATGGATTTTTTTTTTTCAAAAAAGAACTTTTTGTCAATGAACCAAAATCATGGCTTGATAAGTTTTTCATGGCTTCAACTGTAACCAAAATTCGTAAACAAGCTTGTATATAACATAATATGCCATCCGATGATTTCTGCCAGCTATGAAGAAGAGACCCTCAATGCGCATAAAGTGAATTGATCAATTCAGTTGGACACCTAGCTGTGCCCCTATCTATTCTGCCCTTATAACACTGTTCAGACTGGTATTTTTAACACCCTCCAGATTTAGGGACATCGTCCGGATGTATTGATAATACTATTTTAAAAAAAAATTGAGCAAAACATCATAATTTCATGGTATATTTAATTCAAAAGAATTTCGTATATAAATAACCATAATTTAATAGGAACATAAATTTTTGTGGAAAACCTCATGTAACAGGGATAATTCATAACTCACTTTTTTGAGTCCAAAATCTACTTACGATCAATTACTCCGAATAACTCATACCTAAACATAAAATATTCATCTTTTGTTATTACTAAAATCAGGCTAAAGTTTATACCAGCTAATTCATAAATCGCACGTTTGATTCATTCATCCCTCGTTTCTTTTCTTTTTCTCTAATTTGTTAACTATTCTATACTGCCTTATTTATTGACTTAAGAAAATACTATGTGTGTTCAAATTACTAAGTCTAAAATCTTGAGCTCGGGTTCAGTCCAACTTCAAAATGAGTTGAGTTGAGCCGAGCCACTAGTTGCGTGAGAAGCTTGGTTCATTTTTAGCCATAAATTAATCCCAACAAATTAAAGGGGTAAACTATGGTTGATTTTCTAAATCTGTGAATTGATTTGATTACGAATTGTTTTGACTAATCTTACCTTCCCGAACACCACTTACGTAAAAGAAACGAGAACAACCTCGAATCTGTATAACAGAGATCATAAATTAACATTTGGCAGCAACAATTTCATTCATTTCCCCCCCCCCCCCCCCCCCCCCCCCCCCTCTATCTTTGACCTATTGTGTTAATCTCTTCTACATTGCTAGAGCAATTTTTCCCAAGATACCTATTATGGAAATCAATGGAAAAAGTAAAGCCAATTTAGCATGGGACCATTTTCCTCACTTATGTTTGCTATATCTTTGCAAGGGAAATTAATTAAATGTAAGTGCAAGTGTGCTCTCGGCAGTGGGGATTGAGAATTACCTAGTCACCTTTTCTTCCTCCTTCCTCTCTTCTCCCCTTCTTCCCTTCTTCTTCTCCCTTTGCTCCTTCTTTTTTTTCTTCTTCCAGCTGCCGTGTGATGTGTGTGCGTAGTGTACATGGAATGGGGGGGAAGAATCTATTTATACTTGGCGGCCATCCTCTAGTCAAGACTTAATGCTCTAAGTCATCCTCTAGAATTATCTATAATTAATGTTATTGTTAATCATCCCATGTGACATCGTCCCGTATGACATCATCCCATGATATCATCCTATAGGATGGCACCAACTCGCACATCTTCCGGAGACCCATTTGCTTGGGCCCCAAGGATCCAATAATAAGGCACCACTTCATCTATTTCTGGAAGGCTCTTTGCTTGGATCCAAGGTTAGTCGCCTTGGGGCGGCTCGTGCCGCATTCTCCTGTCTCGATACAGTTAGCAGGGCTAAAATAACATCTTAAAATGTTTAAAAAAAATTAACACATGCCAAAAAAATACGCTATTTTATTTTATAGGTTTTAAGTCACACAAAAATACATTTCTTAATTTTAATGGTCAGCTGGTCACCCAAAGTTAACTCTATTTTATAATTCTTTTTATCGTTTTATTTGTTATTAAAAGTCGGGGTGTTACAATATACGTGCATGTATGGTTACAAAAATACAAACATAATTGGCCCAAGATAAACACGAGATAGAAAGTGAAAACACATATCCATCAAGATCAAAATCTCATGTCTAATAGACCACTACTGCATACTAACAATAAAGCTTAAAACCCAAATTGAAACGAGGTCATAAAGGCCCAAATTCCTTGCTATTAAACTACTACATTAGAGCAGTTCAAAAAAGTACTACATCAAAAAAACATATCACGAAACCAAACACCAGTACCTAATTCCAAAGTAGTCAACTAGACCCCTAAATATAGTAAGACCCCAAAGTTTCATAACTTACAAATAGTTCCCTAAGTTTCGGGGATTGGGGACAGGGTGGAGCAAAGCGGGGCGGGGATGGATCGAGGAACGGATTCAGGGCGGAGATATGCCTATCTCCAGCTCCTACCCAATCCCCGAAAATTTTCAAAAAAAAAATAAATCTCTGCATCCTATCCAATCCCCAAAAAGATCTCCAAATTGCTGATCCATTCAGAGCAGGGATCGGATCTGATTCAAATGGGTCGGAGGAAATGGGCATCCCTACTCCTAACGTCAGGTTTAAAATATCTTAGGCACTATTAACTCGTTTGGGGATCAGTCCATGCGAAGTTTTGCTTTGGCTTTCAATGGGGCTTGCTAGCGGACAGTGATATTGGTTTGTAGACAAACAATTTGAGCCATACATTAATTTTAAAATAGTTTTTTTGAGCTGTTTTGCAAAAAATTAGCTCAATCGGATAACTAAAAGTGTTTGGTCCAATCCTTTAATTTCTCTTCAAAATTCATTCAGAGTTTAGGATCCTAGATTCTGAATGAAAAAATAGGGATTGGCATTTTTGAAAAGATATTTGAAAAATTATTTTAAAATTAATGAACGACTCAGATCATTTTTATGATACTTGAAAGTGGTTCCCATAAGCCGATCTGTATGTGTAGCATTTCTGTCATAATATTATGAACAAATTATACTATGTAATTTAACATTTTGTTTCGAAACGATAAATTCCTACTATAACCAGAATTAGTACACAAAATTCGCACACAATCTTTATTTTTAGGGAAATGCTAAGGTACTCTTACCGTATGCTATGTGCCAATTTATAAACTGTAATATTCTTTTTCATGATCCATATTATATTAATCTTGTAGTGAATATTATTATGTAGAAAATGTTGTCTTTTCTTTTCTTGATAAATGTTGTGTCATTTTCTTATGACATTTGTGGTTTTTATTAGTTCTCATATGCCATTCTTGATAATTACCGTTGCAACTTCTTACGGGTTATTGACATCCGCGGCGAGGGGGTTCAACTTATCCCGCTAGATTAAAATTCTCTACAGATATGCACATATATTTTTGAATATTTGGGTAATTTTACCCCAAGATCCTATACTCTATTCTCTAAATTTTGCCCAGAGTAACATGAAATATTTACAACTTTACCCAAATGGTTCACCAAATCTCCCCGTGTGTTTTCCTTTTTTTTTTGTGGTCGCACCATTTTTTAACACACTCTCCCTTGTATGAGAAAAAAAAAAAAAAAAAAAACGGAGCACAACCACCCAGCATGTGAAATTTTTGTTGAACGAGATTTGGGATGTTCATCTCGCTCGGTCAATAAGAAACGGAGATCACGAACTTGGATGGGTCATGAAACTTCACATCGCCTTCTTCCAGGTGCGAATCTGAGGGATTGCAAGCGGGCGCCCGGGCCTGCACCCCCCAATAATCCTAATATATTCACTACGTTTTAAGTTTTGTTTGTAAAATTTTTGAAGAAAGCTTCTCTCAAAATTGTATTGTTAATATATAAAATTGATATTTTTTTTGTTAATTTACGAATGTATATGATATCGTTTCTGGCGATAGGAATCCCGCGTCCACCACTGGAATTCTTCTAAACTGTATGTTAATAAAGGTATGGAGAAAGAGAGCAAGTCAAGCGCCAAGACACTTTCGGTTGGTTATTATTTTTCCCTTGACACAATTGACTAAGGTTCAATTCTTGGGATTATGCCACAAGAAATAAATTTCTAATGAATATTGTACTTCGGACATGGATGACCTACTGATTGGGGAAGAGGTTTGTTAAGATATGTGTTCCCTCCGTTCCAAAATAAGTGTCTCGCGCGCAAATCTAGGTCTTTAATATTCTGTCCGTCCCAATTTATTTGCTCATTACAGTTATGTGTGCCTTTTTAAAACTCTTATAGTTTTCAATCTATAATGTATTTTATATATATATATATATGTATAGGTTCCACTTCTAGTCCGGACTCCGGACTTCTGGACCTCCGTGATCCGAGCATTTTTTTGACGATCCGATCCGTCCAATGTGTTCAGAAGGTGTTTTCAAGGGTCCACGCGGAAAATCTTCAAAAAAAAATATCGGGAAGGGCTTGATCCAAGCAGTTTTCGCAAAAACTTTATATTTACAGTTTTTGCGAAAACTGCTTGGATCAAGCCCTTCCCGGTATTTTTTTTTGAAGATTTCCCGCGTGGACCTTGGAAAACACCTTTTGAACACATTGGACGGATCGGATTTTCCCAAAACATTTTGCAACACAAAAAAAAATGGGATTTTCCTTCAATCCGGGGGTCCGGATAGGAAAATCCCCGTATATGTATATATATATAATATGAATCTTATTTGATTGATCTCAATTAATCCTATTAGACAAAATTTTCAAAAACTTTAAAAATTACATGGATATTTTTTAATGAGCAAACAAATTGTGATAGAGAGAGTAAAATGCATTTTTTTGGTTAAATAATTCAATTTTTTTTTCAGAACTTAAAAGAATACATTGATATCTATTGATTTGTGAAAAAAGATTTGATATTCGTTTTTTGAAAAAAATACATTTCCTTAAAGACCTGATTTTACACACAAAACATTTATTTTAAATCGGAGGGAGTACAAATTAACTCGAACAATCCTGGCCATCAAACCAAAAAATAGAGCGCGTCAGCCTCAAGAATTGTATGGCGCCCAAAAGGAATCGAAAGTCTTTGACATGACGGGTTTTTTTTTTGGAAACTAAAGAAAAGATAGCATAGATAATCAAAGAGTTTACACAAGGGCCAACAAAAATATACAACAACAGCAACATAGAAACATGAAAGAAAAAACACAACATCTAACAATAGTGCGCAAAGGTCCTGTCAACTGCTGTCTCTCGTGTCAGGGTGACGCACAAAAAAGGAGATGGCGTGGTGGCTAAGTCATGAGCACGCTCGACCTCAACTACACAACATTGAAAATGGGACGTAGTCCTAAAGAGATACTTATTTTGGAATAGATTGAGTATTTTTTTTTTGTGCTTATTGTGTGCACACTTATTCTGTTTTATTAGATTTTGCCTATCTATATATATACAATTCCCGTGATTTTATTTGACCAGAAATCAAATCACCTGAGTTATCAATAAAATACCAATTTAAGCTGCTCATTAAAAAGCTGGATCGTATTTGACCATTTTATCACAACGGGCCAAGTTGATTCCTGGTTGCTTTGCTTTAAAAATCAAAGCCCAGTTATCGGGTGTTCGGTACAGCTAAAGTCGATAGCAGTGATGGTTGGACTTGTTAACTACTTGTGATTCTCATTTAGGATACAAAATTCAAACAGACGCGTGAAACTTTAGCATATTGTTTCACGATCTCAGTCTTTTTTATTTTGGGGTTTTGTCTTTATTAAGAAAAAATTTCGCATTTGTAAGTTTTGCGCTAATTTTTTATGGATTATAGATTCGACTCGACGTTAAAAATCGGAAAAATAAAAGATTATGCGAATTATCCAATTTTTTTGAAAAATATCCAAGAAATTAAAAGACCGTAAAAATTGAATAAAGATAAAAGCCTATATCAGAAATCAAACGTCCTAGGGGTAATTGACATCGTCAAATTTCAAAAAGAAACACGAAAAACAGAGTTTACCATATCACAAAAAATCCAAACCCAGAGCTCAATTTACAAAATTCATCGTAAAGCCTCTAACTTCCCAACAAATCTATAGTGTGATGTTAACCATTTCATTCATGGAACTTCAATACAACCTGCCAAAGTACCTAGTATGTAATACTGTAAGGAACACACAAATCGCGATGGTTAACGCAGTGTAAATAGGTTGTGCCGGAATGGTCACAGTCAGCGGGGTACCTGGAATGGCAATGGTCAGTGGGGTAGCTAGAATGGTCATGGTCAGTGGGGTAGCTGGATCCAAGAGTGTTGAAGGATCAGACGGGTACAAAATGTCGGTTGGACAATGCCTGATTTTGTAGGGTGGTCTGGGCTAGAGGTGTCAAACGGGCCGGGTCGGCACGGGCACGGCACCTTCGGCAGCGGCACGGCATGCCAAATGCACGGTAAAATCCTGGCACGACACGGTATAAGTTGGCACGTGGCACGGCACGGGCACGGAAATGAGCACGGTCTAAGGCAGCACATGGCACGGCATGCCACGATCTTCTACGGGCACAGTACGAAGTCAACGGGGCACGAGGCACGGCACGACACGACTTTATTCTAGCACAGCACGGGCATGGGCACGAGCATGGAAGTTGGCCTGGCACGGCACGGAACACAGCACGGGCACGACACATCACGGTTCTAGCAAGGCAGTAAAAAAAGGCGATGGTTAACGCGGTGTAAATAGTGTGATGTTAACCATTTCATTCTTGGAACTTCAATACAACCTCCCAAAGTACCTAGCATGTAATACTGTAAGGAACACACAAATCGCGATGGTTAACGCGGTGTAAATAGGTTGTGCCGGAATGGTCACGGTCAGCGGCGTACCTGGAATGGCAATGGTCAGTGGGGTAGCTGGAATGGTCATGGTCAGTGGGGGTAGCTGGATCCAAGAGTGTTGAAGGATCGGACAGGTACAAAATGTCGGTTGGACAATGCCTGATTTTGTAGGATGGTCTGGGCTAGAGGTGTCAAGCGGGTCGGGTCGGCACGGGCACGGCACCTTCGGCAGCGGCACGGCATGCCAAATGCACGGTAAAATCCTGGCACGGCACAGAATGCAACGACATGGTATAAGTTGGCACGTGGCACGACACGGGCACGGAAATGAGCACGGTGTAAGGCGGCACGTGGCACGCCACGCCACGGCTGTTCTACTGGCACGGCACGGGCACGGTACGAAGTCAACGGGGCACGAGGCACGGCACGACACGACTTTATTCTAGCACGGCATAGGCATGGGCATGAGCATGGAAGTTGGCCTGGCACGGCACGACACGGTACGACAGGGAACACGGCATGGGCAGGACACATCACGGTTCTAGCAGGCAGTAAAAAAAGGCGATGGTTAACGCGGTGTAAATAGTGTGATGTTAACCATTTCATTCTTGGAACTTCAATACAACCTCCCAAAGTACCTAGCATGTAATACTGTAAGGAACACACAAATCGCGATGGTTAACGCAGTGTAAATAGGTTGTGCCGGAATGGTCACGGTCAGCGGGGTACCTGGAATGGCAATGGTCAGTGGGGTAGCTGGAATTGTCATGGTCAGTGGGGTAGCCGGAACCAAGAGTGTTGAAGGATCGGACAGGTACAAAATGTCGGTTGGACAATGCCTGATTTTGTAGGGTGGTCTGGGCTTCTTCGAGTCGTGCGTGCAATTAGCTAGCACTCCGTGCACAGAAACGCAGAAGTAAAGCTCGTGAATTTGGCTTAGATCGTTTTTGTCTTTGTTGCATTTCACCTCTACAATTGTGTACCTGGAATAAAAAACATTAAAAACCCAGTAAAATCTGATGAACCCAATTTGATGAAACCAATAAAATCTGAACAAATTGTTGATACCTTTCGCGTCAAGAAATAGTTCCACCAAAGGTCCTACTTGTCCCATGACATCAAGGGCAAGATCAAAATATTTTTGCGGAGTCATGTCAGTTGGGCATCTGCCATGCTTCTTCCATTCTTCAGACCAAAATAAAAAATCATCTCCCCAAAGGTTGGGCCAATCATGCTTCATTTCAGTTTCAGTCATTTTGAAATCCACCTGAGGAGTAAGTAGCACTAAAAAAAATAAAAAATCCAAATGCTTGAAGATTAAAAATTGTCCAATCTGAGACCAAAACCAAAGATCAGTAAGAAGCCAATCGATGAAATCCAATGGGACAAGCCCACTAAAGGACCTATGCCCCATGCCCCATGGGTCAAAAAAACCCGATCTACAATAAGCTCCAACAAAAACCCAAAGACCGACAATCGTTAGGAGTGAGCAAAGTCCAAACAATAAAGCCCTAAAAAGCACACAATCGAAGGCAGAGGGAGTAGAGAAGAGAAGGGGGAGAGGATAGAGGTGTCAAATGGGCCTTGCTGGCACGACACAGCACGGGCCCGACACGAAAAACTCCGGCACAAGCACGGTTTGGGCACGGTAAAAGTTGGGCACAGCATGGTCTGAGCGGGCACGGGCACGGAAATGGGTGGGCATGACACGGTAGTTGACCTGGCACGACACGACAAGACACAGTCTAAGCCGGGCATGGCACGATAGTTGGCCTGGCGTGGCACAGCACGACACGACATGGACTTAATCAGGCACAGCACGAGCACAACACGGTCTTAGTCTGGCACGGCACGAGCACGACACGGTAGTGTCAATGGCACAGCACGGGCACGAAACGAAAGTGGCACGGGCAAGGCACGGTAATTGGCCTGGCATGGCACGGGCAAGGCACGGTAATTGGCCTGGCATGGCACGGGCACGACACGAAAGTGTGAAGGGCACGGCACGGGCACGAAATGGAAGTGTCATAGGCACGGCATGGTATAATAACGAAAAGAATGAGGGAAAATAAAAATAAAATTTTGTATAAGAAAAGTAAATTTAATTTTGAATAAGAAAAATAAGTAAAAAATACATTTTTATTAAATAAATTTAATTTTATTCTAAAAATGAGGAAAATGAAAAATAATTTTTTGAATAATATAAATAAAAATTTTGATTTTTAAATTAATAGGTGAAAATTAATTTTTTGCAATTACACAATATATCAGAGAGAGAGAGAGAGAGATGAATTTTGACTTGCCATAATAAGGGAAAAAAATGAGGGAAAATAAAAATAAATTTTTGAATAATAATTAAAATTTAATAAATTGATTTGCCAAATAAGGAAAAAAAAAAGGGGAAAAAGGAGAAATTTTTGAATAAATTTTCATTAAATAAATGGACTTCACAAAAGTAAATAAATATATAATAAATAAAAAATACATTTTTATTAAATAAATCAAGTTGCTAAATGCTATAATAATGAAAAAAATCGAGTGCCGACCCATGAGGAATAGAGATAGTGGGTGTGTTTTGTCCTTTGCTAAATTAATATTTAAAATAATGTCTTTATGTTTGATTATAATAGTTCCTTGTCCTTCATTTCAAAAAGGCAAAATATAAATGTAGTCTTGACTAATTTTTCCATTTTCGAATCCCTGATCTCTTCGCTCAACAAAAATAAGGCTCTCGTGGTAAGCAGAAGCTACATGCGCCACAAATACCGAAATCCTTCGTCCCAAGGGTAGTTGGGTTGGCTAGGAATAAGTGCTGGTCCACATATATCCTTGACAAATAACTCGCCCTTTTTCCAAAATACAAGCGGATGCGTCGCTCCCGCAAGGGGTCCTAGGACCAGTTCTTTAGTCCAGTACCCTTCTTTTAATGCCCATATGTTGAAAAATTTTGGTACATCAGAACCACACGGGTACGACCAAGGGCGGATCTTAGAAGGGACTAGGTGGGTTATGGCTCAGGTGGGGTTTCAAAAAATGGGAAGGTTTTTTTTTATATGTAAAATTTTATCCTACCAAATTTTAGCCCACCTCATATTTGTGTACAAGTTTGGTTAGCCCAGGGTAGATTTGTATCCTGGATCCGTCCTTGGGTACGACCCTATCCGAGCGAGGGAGTTATTGGGCACCCCGAAACGGCTCCCAACCGTATCTTCCAGTTCCGGCTTCCCCAGGTACATAGGCTGGTCGATTGAAACACCCTTCTCAGTATCACTTGAAATACCTCATTACCCATGTGAAATGAGAGGTAAATTTGGACGATCGTCTTCATCCGTTCCATACCAGTAGTAAACCCCGTCAATGTAAGGATAAAACGCCCCATCCATTTCTGGGTAGAAAGCCAAAGAAGTGTGCACATAACATTTTGCAAAATTGCCCGTGAACTCTCCCCAAGAATCATCACGCATAGAATATATTAAAACGTGGTTGGAAAAAATTGGTCATGTCATCAGACTCCTAGGCCTCGATCGAAACCACCTCATGATCAGAAAAATTTCTGATTTCCCCCAGTTGCCAGGTTCCAAAGGACTAGATTTTTTAAATAAGTTCATGATGTAGAATATGCTGGTACAGGGACCCAATAGACATGCCTTTGATTTCATGTCCAGATCAAGATATTCAAATGCAGGCACCATAAGGGTTTTATCAGGGTACGTGGCAAAAGAATATCTTTGGGCATCAACGTTAACGTTGTGAACTAAAAGGCTACCATTCTTCTCCTTTTCGTTGTTACGAAGATGATTCGCTATGAAACCAGGGCTGTTTATAATTGAACACCAAGACTTGGAAATGCACTTGAATCGCAGTACAGACTTGACATGTAATTTTACGAGAATCACTTCTCTGCAGATTGCTCGCTATTGGATGTGTATAATTATCTGAGGGAATGTAAAGCTCTATTCAACTCAAGCTCTCGGAAGAAAGGTAAACATTAACAGACAATCATATGTCAGATACCTCTTCAGTGTTACAAGCCAATCCCGGTTACATTTATACTTTCTTTTGTTATGGTCACTTAAAAAGCCACCTTTTTAATTTGCTAGAGGTAAGTTCAGGACCATCAAGAGTTATTGCTTTTTGACTTTTGTTGTTGTTTCTCTTCGGCTTGCTCTTGTGGTTTTTGTCCGGTTAGTTTTGGGCCGTTTTTGTTTTGGTTGTTGGGTTGTTTTAGCTGAAGTGTGGCTTTTTTGCTTTTTGTGGTGTTTCGGTTGGCTCTTTGTCTTCCTTTAAATTTGGTTCTCGGGTGGCGTATGCCGGTCTGTCCTTCATCCGTTTAATCTTTGTCTTCTTTTAGAGATTAATAAAAAAAATTAGCTGATCAAAAAAGAGTTTAGGCCCATCAAATTTTTTATCACTTACTATGTGTATGGACTAACGAGTATATGTCTACATGTAAGGCACACCTCGTTGGATAAACTGTGTAATTCATAATGCCACTTCCACTTAGAAGGTGAAATTATTCGATAAAATGATGTGGTTATAATATTAGCAATATTGTTAAGGATTTGAGAGCTTGCATTAACTCATGAAGGCACATCAAGAAATCTGATGGGAATAGTCAATAGACTTATATTAGACAAAATTAGTTCGTGTACGTAGACGTGCATATGTAATAGGCACGGACGGTGCATCTCAACCGTGCTTGAAATCAATGGTCCGTATTTTAAATAATTATTTGCGCGAACAGTAAACTATTCGCGCAAATAATTATTTAAAATTCAGACTATCGATTTCATGCACGGACAGTTGAAATGGGTTGCTCATATGGCGTTTACATCTCGTCCGTACCCATAGACGCGTTCTATATTAGAGGAGTCGATTCGGTGGAACATCTCCCCCGTTGCGTTTTCCTGTTGTTGACCAAGTATTGTTTGGTCTCATACAATGATATCAAAAAAAAAAATGCAGTAATAGTCCGATGGTCAAAACTTGAGGTTAACAATCTATTGATCTGTTCCCTCTTTAGCTTTAAAATCTTTTAGGTGCTATCAATTCTTATAAATAGGAGTTTAACCAACAATTTTCTTTAGTACGAGTATATATTGAGCACATCTATAAAATTTTGGTATATTAAGAACAAAACTAGCTACTGTGTCATGTATATTGGAAAGAGTCATTTTTTTCCCTTTATCCCCTAAACTATTCACATTATTTCCATGTCATTCCTGAACTAAAAAAATCACCTATTTCGTTCCTAAACTATTTGATTGTAACATATTTAGTCCAATCGTTAATGGCATCCACTTTTTTGGACGAAAAATAGTTTATGCGCATAGATCTGTGGGCATAGATATCGACATAGCCACGTAGGGTCTACTTCGGGGTCCTACATGAATAATTCAATCCGTTCAATAAAGAGTATATTTCGAGTGACCTCGCAAAAAATTTTCTCAATCAAATAACTCTAGCTATATGCTTGTTCTTGCATTCCAATTTGTGATCAAGTACTTAAAATTAGTAAAAAATTAGAAGATTAGATCAATTACTTTGAGATCTTCAATTGGGTTGATTTTTTTATAAAGGCCACTTGAAAACATATTTTTAGAATAATGAACATCTCAGATTGTTCATGTGGGACCCCGAAGTGGTCCTCATAAAGCGATCTGCGCGCATAGATATATGTGCGTAAATGATTTTCGTCCCAAAAAATTGGATGCCGTTAATGATTTGACTAAATGGATTGCGATCATGTTGGGCCCGGAGTGCCCCCATGGATTTGGTTACACAATGCCACTCCTTGCGACCGCTCTAAAAACAGACTTGCGGGTGCGATGTCGAATGCCATAAAAGACTTAATTGAAGCCCTTCCTAACACCAATTGGTTTTAGGAGAGTTGGTGGAAAAGTGGTCCGACAAGTGGTATCAGAGCCAGGAGGTCATGGGTTCGAGTCGCGGGAGCGTCATCGTGAGGGAGGGATTGTTGGGCCCGGAGTGCCCCCATGGATTTGGTTACAGAATGCCACTCCCTGCGACCGCTCTAAAAACAGACTTGCGGGTGCGATGTCGAATGTCATAAAAGACTTAATTGAAGCCCTTCCTAACACCAATTGGTTTTAGGAGAGTTGGTGGAAAAGCGATCCGACAGATCAAATAGTTCAGGTATGAAATATGTGGGATTTTTTTTTTTTAATTTAGGGATGACGTAGAAAAAATGTGAATAGTATAGGGGATAAAAGTTAAAAAAAAGAAAAACTCTATTGGAAAATGTTTTAAAATGTGTTAAAAGTGTATAAAAATAGGTGTAAATGTATTGAAAAGTATAAAAGGGGCATTGAAGTGCGTATTTTTTTTGTGGGGTCACACAATAGCAAGACCCTATTTCAATCTATAATATTTTTAGAGATTTTAAATATTTGATATAATGGCTATGTTATTGATTGAAAAATATGAACAATTTAAAAATGCATTGAAATCTAAACATGACCAATAATTCAAGTAAAGCGCATCCTTCTACTTTAACCATTGCATTGTTATGCTTTGTTGGCACTAGAAACTGTCACAAGACTCACCACTAAAATTTAGGTCTCCAATGACATGAACTTATTCAATGCCCCTGGAGCAAGGTTAAGCACGAATAAGTATCATATAAATGAATAAGGTTCACTCCTATATATTTGTGTGGTCTAGATTTGTGCTCAAACCTAGGGGCATTGAATAAATCCTCAATAGACAAACATTAAAATGGAATGGTAAAAGGGGGCTATAACCAAAAACCTTCACCCTATAATCAGAAACAAAAATAATCCCTTTCTAATCACTAAGTTGAGTATTTTGAACTCACTCAAGCGGTGTTGAGTTGGAATCTCATTCTAACTATGGATTCCTTCAATATATAAAACCACAAAACCAATAGTATAGTCCTATCATTTTGGAATAGAAGTGAGGGTTATGTATATTGTATAACTCCCTTCATCATCTCCAAACAAATAAAGCAAAACAATAATTAAAGAATGAAAGTTGAGGCGCGCTGATATAGCCAGTGTGGGAGCCGGAAGTGCCAGTGCCAGTGGCTCTGAGGGGAATAAGATGTTGCTCAGGCAGTTTTTGCTTTTGTACGCATTTCTAGCATTGTAGGTACAATTCTGCAACACCCCTTGGGCGGAAGTGCAGAAAAAAAGACCTCGTGCAACTGACTCCTACCTTGAAAATCTATGTTGCATTTTATCTCAGTGATTGCATCGATTTGGTTTTGAATAGCTCTTGGGAAATCGTGAGTTGCATAAAGTTGATTTGTATAAGGTGATAACCTTGGAATCAAAAGAAAATGAGAACAAAGAAATATAGTGAGTCTGGAAAACAAATGAAAAATTTGAGGTAAGGAGGATTTAACAAAAATTATGTCGCGTTAATTTGCGGAAAAATCTATGGTACGCCCTCTTGAAAATGGGTGTATGGGTACGTATTCTTCGTAGTTGGTTATGTATGATTTTATTGATGTACAATGACTTTCCATGATGTCCTTTAGAGGCAATTCATTGTCACAAAACGTGATGAGATAGACAATATTCTTGGCAGAGGGCAGTTTCTTTCATCCAATATAGTTTCTTCCTTTATATACGGGCTAATCACTAATCAATAGAGACAAGCTACTTGATGTAATAGAATGACATTTCCGAATTATTACTCCTCGTGTATAGATATTCCTTTGAACGTTGACGTGGGCTGCGTGTCAAAAGTCTAAATCTATATCTCTAGAAGGATTTTTGATATGTGCAGTCATCTCATTATGAGTGATGAGTGGAAGTTGTGGAACAACTTTTTTCAAAGATAAGCACCAAGCTAGCCAGCTATCCATTGTATGTTACATTGTTGATGTGTTAATTTGTTCAAAATAATGACCCATTTGTTATTGCTTACAATTTAAGTTGATTAGTACTTAAAAAGTTTAAGAAAAGTTATGAATTTTGTGTTTGATAAAAGGGGTACTGGAATGTACTTGAGCCTAGTATGTGTTGTGTTTTCATCCCGTTTCATTTTTTGGGATTATGTTTTCATCTTCAAATTTGAACAAACCCAATTTTCTTATTGTGCTACGTTTCTAGTATTTTTGGGCACTATATATGAAGAGAATTTTATGACCAAAATCTAAACTTGAAAGTCCTCCCCTTGTTATTTTAGGATCTACACGTGCGACAGAGTTGATACCAGAACCCAAAATAGATCAATACTTTTCGGAGTTGAAAGTTAAGTTCCAGGTGCATCCTTAATTAAGGTGTCTTTCTTCACAATGGAGAATCTATTAGACATTAATGTTAAAGTTTGGTAGGTTTTTTGAAAATTTTCCAAATATATGTATGGTAAATTGTTTTGAAAATAACCGTGAGAGTGAGAGGGAGAGAGAGAACAAAAAGCCCAATTTGTCTACCAGTGTGCTTTTCTTCGGATTTGGGGTTGGTATTGTCCAGCCCATGCACAACAGGTGTTGTGCACATCTGGGCCGTCCGTTGCTCGGATGGACTGCCCAGATTTCACCTCGGCACCTTTGCATTTGAACCGTTCGTTGTCGTGCGTGCAAAATGAAATATGAACCGTCCATCCGAGCAACGGACGGCCCAAATGTGCACAACAGCAATCCAAGTCCATAATTAGGACATTGTGAGTCCCATTGGATTTCCTTCTTCAAAAACTGCTAAGAAACTGGTATACTTTCTTTTGTTATGTCACTTAAAAGCCGCCTTTATAATTTGCATGAGGTTAAGTTTAGGGGCAACCAAATTTTTATCACCTCCTATATGAATGGACTAACGAGTTAAATGTGTACATGTAAGGCAAATCACGTTGCATAAATTGTGCAATTCACCGTGGCGCTTATGAAGCTACATCGAAAGTGAAAATTTTGAATAAAATGATTTGTTTATATATAGCAACATTCAAATTGTAAAGATGCTTTTAAGTGCTAGTAACTGATTAACTCTCGTGGACGGTGGCTTAGCAAACAATTTTTTGTTTTTATTTTGAAATTTTTTATAGTGCGATTACATATTAATTAAACACAATCTATGAAATTTTAGTAAAATAAGAACAAAACTAGCTATCACGTTCGTTAGCAATTTTCGTATTAATAGTACATATCAAAAAAAAAAAAAGGCCAACAAGTTTTCATTTGAGAAAATTGCCGACTTGTTTCGTTATAAACGCATCAATATTCCAAGATGTCACTCTCACTCTCCATCTAGAAACAATCTCATTGCTAATTCCGAGAACTTTCCTTAATTAAGCAAGATTTCTTCTCTTCCAAAACTGCAGACTAAATTTTGCTTAAGCACAATTGGACTGAATCATTGACTTTAATAGATTCTTTTGTTACTAATAATCAAGACAATTGCTTTCCGGAGTTTTCGTCTATTAATCGTCTATTAAGGAAGGTGATCAAATGGATAAAATTGTTACCACTTTGCCAGCAAAGAACAGAGGAGGAAAAAAGAATAGAAGAAAGGTGAAGCCTATGGACGAAATATTGGGAAATTTCAATAAAATTATTTTTCGAAGAAAGGGTTCTAAGATTCGAAGGCAAAAAGGAGTTGTCTTTAGACCAGCTGCTGCTGCGGTTTCTCTCTCCATATCCTCAGATGGAATCAACAATAGAAATCGTATCTTGTTCGACAAAGCTCAAATGGCGAGGGAGGAAAACAAATCTGTGGGGCCTAGTGACGATGAAGATGAAGGATTTCTTAAAAAGGCTAAAGAGATATGGGATTTCGAGAAGTCGTTGGGAGTCAGCTATAATGGCGATGAAGAGGAAGTCATTAGTAAGATTGCCCAATTGGAAGAAATTGATAAAGCGCGACATAGAGCCATGTTGGCTGAGAAGGGGAAGTAGGGAGATCTTTGTCTTTGTTGTAGAGGTGTTGGGTTATGCTCTTTTATCTTTTGTTGTTGAGGTGTTGGGTTGAGGAAGAGGTTGGTCTGTGTCAGTGGTGTTTTTTCTGTTGGCCTCTTGCCAACCTTTTGTGGTTAGTTCCCTTTGGGTCCTGGCGGTATTTGATCGCCGGAGCGTGAGTTTTTGACCTTTTGGTTTTCTCTTGCTCCGTCTTGATGCCTAGTTCCTTGGTTTCCCTTAATCTTTGTAATGTGTTTTCAACGATTAATAAAATCTTTTTGCTTTTAAAATAAAAAAAAATTGAGTTAGCCCTAAGAGGCTAAGAGCATCACCAATAGTATAACCAAAACTGGATAATCAAAAGTTGCTACATCAGACTTTGATTATTCATACAAGACATTTAAAAATTTAACAATGCGGAGTGTCACAATGGTATTGTGTGGCCATAATCAAAAAAATACTACTCACTCTATTTTTATTCATAAAATGGCCACAACTTTGAATTTGTACATATTCTTTTTATAATATTAGTACCATTTAAAAGATATTCACAATATCTTTATTGTGGAAAATTATAAATTTAACATATCTTTATTGTGGAAAAGTAAATGTATTATGTTTGAAAACATAACAAATTCCTGTGCCTAAAGACACTCCAAGCAGTACTTTTATGTTTTCTCTTGATCTGTGTACATATGAGCACATTTTATTATTCTTTACTATAATCCACCTCAACTTTTACATATTCATGATAAAAATTCATTATAAAATCATCCAAATTTTATTGATTGACTCAAACTCAATAAATTCAATCTATTAGTAATGGAAAAATTGGCACCAGTTAGTGTCCAAAATGGCTACACCATAATTTAATTTGCCATAGATTATGCTTTTCGAAATAACTTAACTTACAAAATATCCCAATGATTATAATCTCCTATCATTTTAGTTGCCGTGATTTTTTTATGAAAAAATTTAGTAAATGCTTTGAATGAAAATTACAGGTTTGATTCAAATGGTTGATGTAAACTGTTTCGTCATTTGTTTTGGAATTCATTTGCTGAAATTGGTTTCGTAGACGACCATGTATGAAGTTTTTTCGGAAAAAAAATAATTTGTTAATAAATCAAAATGGTTAATAACAAGAAATGATTAGTTGTGTCCAATACGTACGTCTCACACTGTGCCTTTAGACACATGCAATTACTACTAAGTGATATGCTTCTTCCCTATCTTACCAAGTAATGATTGAAAGCCACAGGGAATTCCTAATCCAGATCTTGCTTTGATTAGGCCTACCAAGGTTTGAAATCTATTTCTCTTTGTAGTCTACAATATTTCTGTGTGTTTCTTTATTTTTTCCCTTCTTAATTTGGGGCATTATAAAACTCCATGGTTACTTCGGAAGATAGATTCAGCAATCAATTTGGAGTCTCTTATACTGGGGAGCATGAGCTATGCTGTGTAGCTGAGTTGGGGCCCATCCGGATTGTTGTTTGATCTGAATTGTTTATTTTGTACGTGTAGTCAAGTATGTAATCTGCATAAAACTTCATATTAATGGGACGTCGGTAACGTGTAGCTTTTGTTTTCCATGAGAGCTTTATTTCTGTTAAGCGAAGAGATTAGGGATTAGACAATTTATGAACTTGCAAATTTCTGAATGCATGCATGCCCACGAGATGTGACGAGACAGAATATCCCAGTTAGGATTAATGGTCATTTTGCATAAGTCAATAGGAAAAACAAGTGGGATTTATTTGCTTTTCGCTTTCCATGTTTTATAGAAAAATAAAATCTACTGGGCCTATAATTTGGTCAAACTTTCCTAGATCCTTTTGGGCCTATCATTTTTTCGGCCTGAAAAGTCTCCCAACCCTCAGCCGAAGCCCAAGACCCCATCCCTCCATAAAAGAGTTGATCCACCATCACCAATATTTAAGTTTTGTTTACTTCACTTCTTTATACAAGAAAAACTTGCAAAAAATGATAAAAAGAAAAAGCTAAGAGAATTGGTATTTGGCATTTTAACTTATTGTCGTCTTTTCTAAATATATTCAATCTCTGATAAAAAAAAAATTTATAAGATTAACTGAATAAGTATAAATTGTGACGAAAAGAGAAAAACTGATCGGAAAAACCTTTTATAATCCACCTGAAAATGAACCAAAGGAAGAACGATGAAGCTAAAACATGTAACCCAAATCCAACTAAGAGTTTATATTGTTGACAAAAACTAAAATCAGAACCTTTAAAGAAGTAAGAAACAAAGAGAGAGCAACTCCAACACAATTCCATATAATCTTCTTTATTCAAAAAACCAAAGAAGGAAAGAGGAAGTGTTGGAACAATTGCTTGAAAATAAGGAACGTATTACCTTAGAATCGATGTATGAAAACAGATTACAAAACGAAATGAAATAATGGTTAAGTCGCGGACTAGGTCGCTCTGAGTGGGGCTCCCTTTTATAAGAAAAATTTTGGACTTGCTAAGTGGAGCGGGTCCTCCAAATTGGCTTGGACCTCGGCCCATTTTGTGGGCACGCGAGGCCTCCCTTGGTCAAGCCACATTCATAAGTGCACTAAAGGGTTGTGTAATATAAAGCCTTCCAAAATTTTCCAATTATCCAATGTGGGACAAAAGCTTTTCTTCTTATTTTGTAAATACACAACTCAACAGGAAGCCAAAACATTTAACCCAAAACCAAAATATAACAGTTTATTTTGCAAAAAAAAAAAAAAAAACTGAACAGAGACATCTAAGGGTTTGTTTTGGAATTGAGTAACGTATGGAAAAGAAAAATGTTTAAGAAGGTAGAGAAATTTGAGACAGAAAAATTACTATTGGTTCATCTCTACTTCTTCTTTCTTTCTTTCCACCACCAACCAAATAAGAGAAGGGTACCCTACAGGAGTAAGACATTAAGAGGCCAAAAACTAAACAGAACATGCAAAGGAGTAAGAAACAAAGAGTAATGATATGCCAACGAGCAAATTCCCTAAGCAAAGGAGGAAATGGTACGGACGTATCTTCCTCCCTAAGCAAATTACCATCTTCACAATATGGAAGTGATTTCCCAGAAACATCATATCCCCACAAGCCATGTGTTGTGAATCTTTGGGGAATGAGCCTTTTATATGGTTTTTTGAACCAAGCTTTCCATCAAATGGCCCAACTCCTTTTGCAACACACATGAGTTGGTTCAAACAGATCGAGTGCGTTTGTTCAAAAACCATGTAAAAGACTCATGTGTGTTGCAAAAAGAGTTGGCCATTAGATGAACAGGTTGAAGGAAGCTGGAGCAAGTGTTGTAAATGAAGATGGTTGTGGTTTGATGGTGTGAAATAGAGAAAACAGAGTACTGTTTGAGTTCTATGTAAAAAGTCTACAGTGGTGTTTGGTAGAGTGGAAGGCATGAAAGTAAATGTGCTAATAAATACCACGGCATCAAAACTGCTCTGTGAAGTGACACAGGCGATTTTGATGTTGCAATCACATGGTAAATGAAATGTGTGAGAGGAAATTTATGTGGACGTTAGTAATTTTAGAACTCATTTGAAATGAGTGAAGTTGGGTTAGGACACATTTGGATTGTAGTTGGAAGAGGGGATGGTGTAGTGGCCCCAAAGCACTACACGAGTGTAGTGTCCCCCATCCAGCCGTTCGTTTAAGTTAGAGCCATGCAATTAATAAGAAAATGGGCGGTTGGTTGGGGCACTACACCGTGTAATGCTTTTTGGCCACTACAGGGACCCCTTTTCGATAAAAAAAATCAACTCAACCGAACAATTGTAAATATTTAATTCAATCTTCTACTAATTTGTATCAGAATTTAATTACAATATTTGTTGTGACTGAAAAATTAAAAAAAATGGACACAATTGGATAAAAAACTTAAAATTATGCGAAGAGTTGATTTTTAAATAGGCTAAACACAATTTTAAAATTACTGGACACCTTGGAATGTAGGATATGAGATACGTGCTACACACGGGTCAGTAGACACAGTACCCAATTGGTACGCAATCCGTCGGTACCCATATACACGAAAGGAGAAACAAAATAAATAAATAAATAATACTAAGGGCGCAACAACCAACCAGAATACTTACATGGGGATGGAATTCATATGTGGTTCCCAGAATACTTACATGGGGATGGAATTCATATGTGGTTCCCAGAATACTTACATGGGGGTGGAATTCATATGTGGATCTGACCTGTGAGTGCCACATCTATTTGAGAGTATTGTGACCGGTTGTTATGTTTCTAGCATTAAAAAACATATATAGCTGAAAAATAGTATAGAAAAGAAACGAAGTTTCAAAGTTGTTGTAGGTATTTTTTTTTGTAACTACCTCGTATTTTCACGCTTGATATAATACTTGAAATTATATTTTTACTATATCCAACATTTATACGGTTGTGACTTAATTTGTTGATAGCAAAACATTTTTTTTGAATTATATTAGAGCTCAAGGCTATATTCTACTAACTCAAAAAAAAAAAAAAAAAAAAGCTTATTACGAAAATTGAGACAGTCACTCTTTCACAATGCATCAAATATAAAGCTAGTATGAAAAAGCAATAAGCCAATAGACACCCACACCCGTAAGTATTGATGAGTAGGGCCGTAGGGGGTATAGGATAATTATTGTCGTAGTGAGAGAGAGGAAATATTACATGCATAAGTAGAAGAAGTAGTTGGATTTTAGTATTAGAGAAGTTAATGGAGTTCTGCAGAGATCGAATTGAAGAGGCATGGGAGTTATTACTGAGTGTATATAGGTTCAGTTGGTTGTTGAGAAATTGAATTTATTTATTTAAACATGACAAAAGTTAAAATGCCAAATGCCAATTCTCTTAGCTTTTTCTTTTATCACTTTTTGCAAGTTTTTCTTCTATAAAGAAGTGAAGAAAACCGGATTTACGTTATGGATCCCATTTGATTTGGATTTAAAACTCGGTTTGATTTGGTTAGGAAATACAAATGTGGGGGCTTGTACGAAATCTCTCATTTTCCATTTTACCTTTCTTTTTTCGAAGAAAAAAAAAATTGACGTAAAGAAACATACATATTCTTCTTAGCCACTTTTTTGGACGGTCAAAGATGTTTGGGCCAACCTATACACATCTCGAATTCTCGGTTAATCATCTTTTCAGTCCATGCCGGAAAATTTCTTTCTTATGGCCTACCTTAAAAATCGAATCCTGGTTAATTGTATAAGGAGCAAATCCTCCAACCAACCGGAGTAACCCTTTTGGCTAGCCACTACTACTCCCAAACTGTAAAATCCTCGAATTATCCAACAGCCACTTCTATTTTGGTCTTTGGCTTGTAGTTCATTTTCAAACAAAATATACCCATCATTTTTTAGATGTATTCCGTAAATGCCGCTCCAATTTTTTTTTCTGACTTTCCTACATAAAATTCTGATTCTAAATCATTTTCATATCATAACCAAAAAAGAGAATATTGAAGTTAATGGGAAGAAAAATAAAGATTTTGAGTTTGAAAATTGCTTATGAATATTCCATGACAGAAGGTCGAGGAAGGTAAGAAATAGCATTCAAAATTCAAAACACCAAACTTTTTTTTTTTTTTCCGATTGCCTTGATTTTAAGAATCAAACAGTTCAATCCGTGACCTTTTTACAAAAAAATGTATGCATATTTCGCCCGTCCTTAATATTTACTTTTACGTGGGCATTGTGCACCAACGCAAAATGAAATTCTTTTACGACACCCTTTTGTATTGTCTAGTTGTTTATTCAATTGTCAAGGGCGAATCACACACACATTTAAAAAGCTTACAGATTGAATTGTTTGATTCAAAATCTTTCGAGATTAATTGTAAAAATACAGTACATTACAATGTCCAATTCTTTGTGCATATTTTCAGAGGCCTTTGCAAAAATTACATTATAAATTTATTTGGCAATTAATGAACGTCCGAGTTATATATAATTTTCACGACTATGACCAAACCAATGTGTGCCCTCATAATGTTAAGCTTTTGTGTCTGCGACCGTAGGGGAATCCAAACAACTGAAACGCTTAATTTTCATGGCCTAATTAAAATTTTGGTTTTCACCAAGTTTTTATAGTATCTGTCATATTAAAATGCCCCAAAGAATTACTCCCTCTCTCCCAAATTGCTTGCCTTTTTTGGGTTTCCGTTCATTTTGCACGTAAAATCGAATGTATTAGCATTCATTTTTTTTAATAAAATTTTATACCAATTTAAAGATCTCATTAAGTAGAAAAAATTGGAGTAAATTTCTTAAAAAAATTATAGTTCTCACAAAAACATCATTTTTTGCGTGCAAAATGCACACTTCTCCAATAGGAACAAGCTATATCCAATAGGGACAAATAATATGGGACGGATGGAGTACTAATTTCTCAGAGTACTCAGTTAGAGTCTCTAATCATAGAACACCACAAAAAGCACTCTTTGGGAAAAAAAAGTGAGAACACCATCCAGGGGCGGACCTGGGGGGTGCTAGGGGGGTTTTGGCCCCAGCAAACCCCCAAAGGTTCTTACTAGTAGTAGTACATTTTCAGTGCATTTTCAGTTTTTCAGTATATTTGCTATGGAGTGGTCCCCCCATAACAACAATCATGCGTCCGCCACTGACACCATCACATGAAAAGACATTTTTTTTTTTTTTGAGCAACCAAAAGATAACATATCTATTTCACTAAATTAGTTAGTACAATGCTTGGCTAGGGAATGAGCTGAGCTGCCCCAACCTATTGTCTTGGAACTTTTGACACGACACATATCAAAACATCAACTCTGTCATTCAAAATAGGCTTCACAACTCTATCTCTATTACAAAGACCCTTAACCACTAAGAGACAATCCGTTTCAACTTGCACAACTTTCCAGTTCTTCTTTCTGGCCCACTCTAAGGCTTTGAAAATAGCTAACGCCTCTGCCATGAAAGCCGAGCATGCAAAAAAAATTTATGCACCTGATTCACTGGTTACTATTCGATCCTCTAACGTGCACCATGCAAGAGCACCACTCCAAGTGGCTTTCTTGCATGCTCCATCCACTACAATCTTAACTGGATGCCACATTTGTGGCTCCTCCATAACCTTTTGCAAAACGACCTGATGAGTAGACACTAAACCACCATGTAGTTGCAAGCTTCCATTCTATCCAACCTGTTTCTACAATAATTTACAACACATTTGATAATTAAGATAAGCATTTTTCACAACTAATGGAGCCTCCTCCCGACATTTACGAAAGACAAGTTGATAACGACTACACCAAATAGCCCATAGAATAGAAATAGACTCCAAAATCAAAACCCAACCTAGAATGGAAAGAATGATAAAAATGAAGCAATAACAAGAAGCATTTCCGCATATATAATAACAAATAGCAATGCTACAGACACTAACTAGTGTACCAACTATTACACTAAATGCACACATGACATTACCACATCAATGTACTAATCAATACATGGATAGATTTATCCACTAAAAAGAAGCCACATGGACAATTAGTGTAATAGTTGGTACACTAGTTAGTGTCTGTAGCATTTTCCTAACAAATTTCAAACCCAACTATGAGTTCTACCGTCATGTCATGACATTCATAAATTTGAAATACTGCAATAACCAAAACCCACATAAAACCTTCCATTTCTCCATTTCTCCACATAAAACCTTCCAAGTTCTGAGGATTAGTTATGTCCTAATAAACCTTGCATTCTCCAAAAAAAAAATTTGAACAGACCCTTTACTCCAATCACATAAAACGTTAAAACATATAAAACACAAAAGTTAAGGCCATGTATACAGGTGGCCTTGATATAGGCAGAGTGGGAGAAGGACGCATTGGTGCCGGTGGTGGCGATTGCTCTTAAGGGAACAAGATACTGCTTGGGCAATTTCTAGTTTGTATATATTTGGGCTCCATAGCTGCAATTCACCACCATCCCTTGGGTGGAAGCAAAGAAGAATACAAAACCCAAAATTGCCCTAGCAACATCATATGCCCCTAACCCATGTATCGTGAATCTTCGGGGAACGGGCGTTTTCCTTGAAGAAAGCTGAAGTAATTCTAGATGAAGATGGTTGTGGTTTGATGGTGTAAAAACAAAGAAAACAGAGTTATAAAGACAAAGAACGAAATTGGGAGTACTATTTGATGATTTCTATTTAAAAAGTGCAATGGGATTATTCATTGTCTTAATTCAATTTTTTTTTTTTTTGCATTTGTTAGTTTTACGTCAAAATTTTGTGGTTTTTGGATTTATCTCGACGAAACGAATCTAACAAGTATAAAATTATGGTCAAAACTCAAAATTTTTTGAATAAAACCAAAATTAATCCAGTAATCCAAGTATTTTCGGCATTATTCAAAAAAATATTACTTTTGACCATCATTTTATACTCTTTGGATTCGTCTTGTCGAAAGGAATCCATAAACCACAAAACTTGACGCAAAACTAACAAATGCAAAAAAAATTTGAATAAAGACAAAACCAAAAAACCGAATTAAGTTTTTTTACCAAAAGACTCAATTAACTCTGGATACTTTTTTCTTTTTACCGTACCCAATGAACTAACCACCCAAATAAGTGAAATAACTAAAATTTGGGGTGTTAAAATCACCCCGCATTATAAAAATCCAAACTCCCAAACACCCCTTAATATCTGCCCTGCGAGCATGTTAGGATTGCATTAACTATCTTCTTATTTATTAATGGGGAATGCAAAGTTATAGTAGAATAATATATTCTCTGATCGATGTGTGAGCCAACAAACAAATGCCCCCACAGTTTTCCAGTGTCGTTCCGCTTCTCTTTTCTTCTTCTTTTTTTATAACTCGCTAGTCCGCATCAGCTTACGCGCACGTTGACGAATTCCAATATCTATGAATGTACGCTCCCGACACGCACATAGACCGGACTAAAATCAGGAGAGGGGCGGCTTTAGGCGACATATTTTTATCATTGAGTCTGATTTGAGTGTGAGTTAAATAATAAATACATTAAAACACGTTAAAGAAAACCAAAGCCAAATAATATTCAGGTTTTCAGCAAATATATTTTGCACCCATATTGAGGCTCCCAAAAATTTCAGGACGGCTCGATTGATGAGCAACTATGTCTAGGAATTGTAGTTGGTCTGTAATCCATAATGCGGACCCTACGAGTCCCCATTGAATTTCCTCAAAAACTGCTAAGAAACTTGGCCCGGTGACATTTATACTTTCTTTTGTTATGGTCACTTAAAAAGCCACTTTTTAATTTGCAAGAGGTAAGTTTAGGCCCATCAAGAGGTGTTGCTTTTTGGTGTTGTTTTTCTTCGGTTTGCTCTTTTGGTTTTGGTCCTGTTAGTTTTGGGCTGTTTTTGTTTTGGTCGTTGGATTGTTTTTGTCGGAGTGTGGCTTTGTTTGCTTTTTGTGGTGTTTCGGTTGGCTCTTTGTCTTCCTTTGGGTTTGGTTCTCAGGTGGCATTATGCCAGTGTGCCCTTCATCCGTTTAATCTTTGTCTTCTTTCAAAGATTAATAAAAAAAATTAACCGATCGAAGAAAAAGAGTTTAGGGCCGGCTCTGCTAACGAGTTGTATGTCTACATGTAAGGCACGCCTCATTGGATAAATAATGGAATTCATAATGCCACTTCATAGTTTTTTGACTTTTGAAATTTGTAGTTTTTTGGGAGCCTAAATCAGCCGCAACGCTTGCTTTAGTAATGCCACTTCGTAGTTTTTTGACTTTTGAAATTCGTAATTTTTTGGGAGCCCTAAATCAGTTGCAAAGCTTGTTTTAGCTCAGGACCGGCTTTGCTAAAGAGTTATATGTCTACATGTAAGGCACAACTCGTTGGATAAATTGTGGAATTCATAATGCCACTTCCACTTAAAAGTGAAATTATTTGATAAAATGATTTGGTTATACTATTAGCAACATTGTTAAGGATTCGAGAGCTAATCTGATGGGAATAGTCGTCAATAGGCTTATGTGAGAGGAGTGGAACATCTTGCGTTTTCCTGTTGTTGACCAAGTATTTTTTGGCTTCTAGTTTAGACTGGTTGGTAGAACCATTAGGCATGCATTAAGTTCCTTATAAAGAAAGGCTCGTGGTAGTTAGTGGCGGATGCATGATCTGTGTCTAATAGCGACCCGAATCACTTGTATTTTCATATTCATTATAAAATATATATATATATATATATTTTATAAGTATATATTGCTTTTGAGGTCCGAAAGGAGAGATGATATTGTGTACAGGGCGTAACTACTGTTTAATTTTATCAACGTAACCTAAATAATGATTGATAACTTAAAATTTTAAGAATTTTTGCCCCACACATATAAAAATTTTCAGAATATTTTTTTCACTCAATGTACTTGCAAGGGCCAATCACATAGTATTTTTTTTTTAATTAGCATGAACATTATTGTAATATGCAGGGGTTCCGAATCCCCCTGCATTCCTTGGAACCGCCCCGTTGTTAGTACTTAGATAATTGTTTGTTTTGTGTACAGGGGCATGCCATATTCATCCCGCATTGTTTGGTTTCATACAATGATATCAAAAAATAAAAAAATTCTATCATAGTCCAGTGGTCAAAACTTGAGGTTAACAATCTGTTGCTGTGTTCCCTCTTAACTTTTAGTTTTAAAATCTCTTAGGTGCTATCAACTTTTATAAATGAGAGTTTAACCAACAATTTTCTTTAGTATGAATACATATTAAGCTCAATTTATAAAATTTTGGTATATTAAGAACCAAATTAGCTACTGTGTATATTACCGATTTGTGGAATGTGTATTGGAAAGAGTTATTTTTTTCTTTTATCCCCTAAACTATTCACATTTTTTCTTGCTATGTCGTTCCTAAACTATTTGATTGTATAGTCCAATCGTTAATGTAATCCACTTTTTTGGACGAAAAATGGTTTATGCGATGTAGGGTCCACTTCGGGGTCCTACATGAACAATCCAATCCGTTCAATAATTTGAGAATATATTTTCAAGTGACCTCGCAAAAAAATCTCTCAATCAAATGACTCTATAAGCTTGTTCTTGCAGTCCAATTTTTATCAAGTATTTAAAATTAGTGAAAAATTAGAAGATTGGATCAAGCACTTAGAGATCTTCAATTCAGTTGATTTTTACAAAGGCTTGAACATCTGAGATTGTTCATGTGGGACCTGAAGTGGTCCCCACAAAGCGATCTGTGCCCATAGATATATGCGCGTAAATGATTTTTAAAAAATTGGATGCCGTTAATGATTTGACTAAATGAATTGTGATCAAATAGTTTATGGATTAAATATGTGTTTTTTTTTTTTTTAAATTTAGGGACGACGTAGACAAAATATGGATAGTTTAGGGATAAAAAAAAAACTCTATTGGAAAATGTGTTGAAATATGTGAGAAAGTGTATAAAAATAGGTGTAAATGTGTTGAAAAGTGTAAATGAGGCATTGAAGTGCGTGTTTTTTTTTTTTTTTTGGTGGGGTCACACAATAGCAAGACCCT
This sequence comes from Vaccinium vitis-idaea, assembly GCA_963854785.1. Taxonomy (NCBI): domain Eukaryota; kingdom Viridiplantae; phylum Streptophyta; class Magnoliopsida; order Ericales; family Ericaceae; genus Vaccinium; species Vaccinium vitis-idaea. Next base: position 35,104,823 of record OY978222.1, read on the forward strand.
ATTTCAATCTATAATATTTTCAGAGATTTTAAAAACTTTATATGATAACAACGTTATTGATTGACCAACATATGAACAATTTAAAATTACATTAAAATTTAAACTGGACCAATAATTTGGGATGGGAGGAGTTAGAGTCCGACAAGTTTCATATGAGACTTGTTTCATTATCAACGTATCTCAGACGTCACGTCAGTCACAGATCGTCACGCTCTCATTCTATGAAAGATTTTTGTAATTATAAGAGGAGTATAAAATTCCAAGTTGGAGGACGGAGGTCGAGGTCTCTTTTTGACAAAAGTATAATTAATTATTGAACATAAGTCTGACCCTAGGGAAAATTTGGGGAACCAAATGGGTATCACGTGTCGAGCCTACGTGGTACTTAAACATTGCATTTGGGATGTCTAAAAGTGCATGTATAAAACACCCTCTCTCCTCACTCTCTCCCCTCTTTCTCTCTCCTTTTGTCTCTCCAAATCTGAACAACCCAAAATCAAAATGGACGGCTCAAATGTGCCGAGGGATTGCCACGTGGTACCCTCCCGCCGCTAAAAATTCTCTCGACCCTAGGAGGTTGGCCTAATAGTCAAGGCTTGGTAAGAGTTAAGAGTTTACTCTCTCCTAACACCTCAAGTTTAAAGTATCGTAGGCACTATCAACTCATTTGGGGATCAGTCGATGTAGAGTTTTGCTCTGACTTTTAATGGGGCTTTATTAGTGGACGGTGAGATTGGTTTTTAACCAAATGATCTGAGCCGTAAATTATATTTAAAATAGTTTTTCGAGTTTTTTTGCAAAAATTTTAACTTAGTGGGATAACTAAAAGTGTTTGATACAATCCTCCAATTTCTCTTCAAAATTCATTAAGAGTTTAGGATCCTAGATTCTGAATAAAGATGGAGGATTGGATTATGCACTTATGGTTATCCGATTAGTCTGAATTTTCAAAAAGATATTCGAAATATTATTTAAATTAATGAATGACTCGGATCATTTTTATGATACAACATTCTTATGCTAAAAGTCAACAAAACACAGTATCGATCCCCCGGGGCACCATAGCAATCCATTTTTTGTCGAAGGATTGGTAAAAGTAATCCATTTTTGTTGTCTTTGATCAAATTTTTTCTGCATTTGTTGGTTTTGCGTAGATTTTTGTGGATTTGTAGTTCATCTTGATGAGAGGAATCTAAAAAGTCAAAAATTATTATCAAATTTTTTAAAAAAGTCCACTAATTTTTTTCATTATTCACAAAAATTTTAGTTTGGTTAATAATTTTTTACTCTTCAGATTCATCTCGTCGAGATGAACCAATAGTTCACAAAAAAAATCGATGCAAAATTAAAAAAATGCAGATTTTGTTTGAATAAAAATAAAAAAAACCCCTTTGGATGTTCATCTCGTTCAACAAGAAACGGAGATGACGAAACTACACATCACCTTCTTCTATGCTGTTTGTTAATAAAAGGTATGGAGAAAGGGAGCGATTCAAGCGCCAAGATTCGTCCAGTTAGTTCGATTTATGAGTTTACTCTCTGTACACAACTGATTAAGGTTTGATTTTTGAGATTAGACCACAAAAAGAAATTTCTAATGAAACTTTTAATCCTGACATTAATGACTTACCTATTGAGAAAAAGATTTGTCAAGATGTGTATAAGTTAACCCAAACAACCCTTATCATAGAACCAAAAAATAGAGTGAGTCGGCATCAAGAATTGTATGCCCCAAAAAAGGCATCAACCACCCAAAACTAAATTCCAATTAGGAAATCCGTCCTTTTCACACATGTCAGTCCTCGCCCAATTAAGTTCTAGAGAAAACAGCATCCTTAATGAATTTAATAATTTCTTAGCTGTTTTCAGTGAATAATTTACTCTAAGGGATTTCAACGAACAAACGACAAACGCATGGCTGTGGTAAACAAGCTCACTACAAGTCATTCGAGTCCATCCTACTTGTGAAGGTAATAAGAAAGAAAAAAGTGGCAGAGAAAAGAAAATAGGCTTTGGTGGTTAAAAATTAGAAAACACAAATTTATTTTTTTTTTGCAACGCAAAGAAGAATTTTATTAATCTTTGAAAAATAGATTATTTATTTATACACAAATTAAGGTGTGACGTAAGACACATGTGAACCTATTTAATACGGACTCATAATGGTATTTTCAAAATGCTGAGCTCTCTTTGCGTTTTCTTAGTCCCTGTAGAGTAATAGTTTACCAAGTACCCTAATCAAGTTTCCCTAATAAATTTAATTTTGCCGATCAAAAAAAAAAAAAAAAAAAAAAAAAAAATAGTTTACCAAGTATCTTATCAGAAGAAGACACGCATCACCTATAAATTATTGTCAATAATCATATAAGTGCTTCACAAAACAAAACGCCACTTTTGTACTTTACTTGATAATAAATAGGAGTAAAATATATATTTTCATCCATCATTATCAACTTCCTTTCCGGAGCTTTGATATAGTTTCACAATTTTTGATTCATAACTTAATGATACTAGTCTAAGCAGTAGCAAAAGCAGGATTTCTATTGGGGGACTAAATAACATATATTTATAAAATAACAACGAAATTTTATCCTTATCTATTAATAACACAATTTTTAGGGGACATTTTAATTGGGATAACAGAGGATGTGCAGGTCCCCTGCTTGCATCCCCTTAGGTCCGCCCTTTAGTCTAGTTTTTTTTTTTCAACAGTCATGGAAAAAAAGAGTCACTGATAGAGTTATTTCATCCCTAACTTAATATTCGAGATCAATTGGTAACAATACTTTGCAATATACAGTGATAAATGTAAAGGTCATTTATTAAAAACAAAATGTGCAGAAGAAGTTCTTGTGCTTATTTTCAGAGACGTGTTAAAATTATGTTTTAATATTTTTGGCTGAAGATATACTTTATGTAAAAGTTAAGATTACTTTCAGAGACATGTTAAGATTACCTTATAGGAGTAATATTTTTGGCTAGTAATAAAAAGTCAAATCAAGTAATAATGTTGTTGTGGTCAGTGGTGGCTCTAAGAATTTGTATTACGGTGTTCAGAAGTTTTCTTAGTTCTATGAACTTGTAATATCTTGTATTTTCTTAAAATAAGTTTGAGAGTTTTTTTTGTTTATAGTCTGACTACATATTTTTATGTATATGTTTCATTAGAGAATTCCGGTGACGATATTATTTTGTTGCTTTGTGGACAATCTTTTGGGAAAATATTGAATATGATGTTACATTTGTCCTAGATTAATTTTCATAATTTGAGCCAACGGCAAACCAGCGTGTAACCAAACAAAACAATTAATATAGTTAAGGTCATGAATTCATATTTGACACAATAAAGGCATGGATTGATTTGTGGGGATTTTTTTGGATGGGATTTTATTTATTTTTGGACCATAGTTCATCCATATTTAAGTTGGGTGTTCAAAGGAAGGACTAGTCTAAAACTTTTACATGTATTACAGGAAATTTTTTTTTTTTTTTTTGGGTGGTCATGTGACCATCTTGCACAATCTATGGAGTCGCGCACCAGTGGTTTTGGTACAATATCAATAAAAACTTTCACGACTATGACCAATACCAATGGAGTGCCCTGATTGTGTTAAAATTTTTTGGTCCGCCACTGAATGGAAATATTGGTAGATCCGATCAAACGTAAATTCTTGAATTTCGTTGGCTAGGTGTTCACAAAATTCCTTATCTGTGTTTTAACTGGCAATATGGAATTATTGTAACAAATGATCCATACAATAGCAAGTTTGTAATGTAGTTTGTTTTTTTTTCAACGGTCAGGAATTGTCCGGGCCAGCTTATGCTCAACTCGACTATTTCTCATGTAGTTAATACCATAGGTTCCAATCATTCAAGTAAAGCGCATCCTTCTACTTTAACGATTGCATTGTGCTGCTTTGTTGGCACTAGAAACTGTCACAAGACTCGTAATTAAAATTTAGGTCTCCAATAACGAGAAATTATTCAATGCCCGTGGAGCAAGGTTAAGCACGAATAAGTGCCATACAAATGTATAAGATCCACTTCTAAGTGTGTAAACCCCACAGATTTGTGTGGTCTAAATTTGTACTCAGCCCTAGCAATATTGAATAAATCCTCAAAAGACAAACTTTAAAATGGAATGGGAAAAGGAGGCTATAACTAGGAACATTCACCATATAATCAGAAACCAAAATAATCCATTTCCAATCCCTGAGTTGAAGTATTTTGATCTCACTCAAGCGGTGCTAAGTTGGAATCTCATTCTAACTAAGGGTTCCTTCAGTATAAAACCAACAGTATAGTCCTGTCATTTTGGAAGAGAAGTGAGAGTTACGTATATGGTATAACCCCCTTCATCATCTCCAAACACATAAAGCGAAACAATAATTAAAGCATGAAAGTTGAGGCGTGCTGATATAGCTAGAGTGGGAGCCGGAAGTGCCAGTGCCGGTGGCTCTGAGGGGAATAAGATGTTGCCTGGGCAGTTTCTACTTTTGTACACATTTCTAGTGTTGTAGCTACAATTCAGCAACACCCCATGGGCAGAAGCGCAGAATAAAACCTCTTGCAACTGACTCCTACCATGAAAATCTGTGTTGCATTTTATCTCAGTAATTGCATCGATTTGGTTTTGAATAGCTCTTGGGAAATCGCGAGTCGCATAAAGTTGATTTGTATCTGCAGGCAATAACCCTGAAATCAAAAGAAAATGAAAAGAAAGAAATATAATCACTGTGTTCGTTTCCCTTTTCAAAACATGGATTTGTATTTCTAAAATAAATAACTTAGAGAGAGTGATCGGATGGAAAGATCTTAGGGCCCACACTTTTCTTCCTTTCCTTACACGCCTCTCGACAAACACCGAACCACTCTGCCAGATTGGACTTGTTGGGAATCTGGAGGCTTTTAATAATTAACGCCACGTCAGACTCCACCAATCCAACAGCAGATCCAGAACCTTATTACCGTTTGACCGGATCCTAGCCGTCTGTTTCCTTTTGTTGCTGACACGCCGCACATGTCTCCCTCTCTCCCCACTGTTGACTGGAAAAGTCGAAAAAGTTGACAAAAAATGGGGTGGCGTGTCAACTTCATCTCTGGAGACTTTTGTTTGGGAAAAGTGCATTTCAAACATTTTTGGCTGAAAAACAGGAAACGAACACAGTGAATGAGTTTGTAAAACAAACGAAAAATTGGTGCCAAGGAGGATTTAACAAAATTATGTCGTGTTAATTGTGCTAAGGAGGATTCACGGGATGAGATTGACATTCTTGGCGGAGGGTAGCTTCTTTCATCCAATATAGTTTCTTTCTCTATATAATAGAATGGCATTTCCTTCCGTTAGAACTTTAAGCAGAATACCTCACCTGCACATTGTATCTCTTCAAGGAAGGGACTTTTCCTGTCCTACTGTTACATTTTTTTGGTAAACTCCCGGGAACAGTAACATGAATTTGTGAATAGAAATGTGAAGAGTGAATTTTTAAAAAATCCATAACGGGTCATAACAAGGAAGAGAATCTTTTTTCCCTCCATAGTTAGGTTTCTAGAGAAAAAGAACAGAAATTGTTTTACAATCATACCCTTTTCTCTCTCTCACTTCAGAACCCACATCCCCTATCTACTCCTCTCTCAATTGACATGTGACTCTTCTCTCTCATTCCAATTGTTCATACTTTATGCCCAGAGAAGGCGACAGAGTTGTGATTCTAGATGACGATTTTCTGTTTCGTTTGACCAATTTAGCAAATCTCAACTAATTTTTTTCTAAACTCATGGTGGATTTTGGCAAATGGATTGCTAAAATCATTTGGCAAACCCACCCTAATTAGATGACCCTTACAACTGTCTTTCTTCTTCGAATCAAAAGCAACGACGCCTCATCAGGTTTACTTAACACATCAAATAGAAGATCGGCAGCATGTAAAAATCTGATTTGGGGAGGTAAAAGAAGTGGGTGAATTGGGCTATTATTAAAAAAAAAATCACTTATGTTTCAATTCTGTTATTCATATGAAATTGGGGTTTTCATATTGGTTCCAAATGATAGAATCGAAGGAGATTCCCCCAATAATTTCCATTCATTTCCCTTTCTCTCTCCAAATTCGAAACAAAGAGACAAAAACATCCGAAGGAGTAAGAAACAAAGGTGGTATTTACCCAAAAAAAAAGATACAAAGGTGGTTCATACCTCTTTCTTTGATAGCAAAGTCCCATGATCACAATATGGAACTGATTTGCCAGAACCATCAAAAGCTCACAAGCTCCGTACTGTGAATCTTTGGGGAATCGGCCTTTTGCACGAGGCAAGAACAGAGTGATCTTTGCAAAAAGAGTTAGGCCATTGGACGACAAGCTTGAAGAAAGCTGGCCCAGACACCAATGGGCATGAAAATGGTTCTGATTTGATGGTGTGAAACAGAGAAAACAGAGTAATAAGGATGAGGAGGAGGAATTCCATTTTTCGTGGGTGTTTCTGGGTTCCTTCTTTCTTTACTTATAGAAGAAGTATTTGAAAGAGAGGGCCGTGGTGTTTAATTATCCAGTGCTCTAACCCCACCTATTTTTAAAGAAAATTTCAAAACCAAACCGAACCGACTTATAAAAAAAAAAAAACGACCGAAATTTCAAAAAAATGACCGGTTTGGTCGGTTCGGTTTTTCGGTTATTTCTTTCATCCCTAGACTGTTTGGTAGAGTGGAAGGCATGAAAGTAAATGTGTTAATAAATACCACGGAATCATAACTTCTCTGTGGAGTGACAGGCGATTTTGATGTTGCAATCGCATAGTAAATGAAGTGAGTAACAGGAAATGTTAGGTGGATGTAGTAATTTGTGGTACTAATCATGAATAACCAAATTGGCTGACATAGTTACACTTATTTGACCAATTTAACTCCATTTAGAACTCATTTGAAATGAGTGAAGTTGGGTAAGAACTCATTTGGATTGTAGCCTGTGGATTTGGATCACTTCATGAGTTTGGATGAATATCGTCACCCTTCGGTTTAAATTATGGGGTGTTCCACTAATCCAGTTTTTGAAAAAACTGGTTTTTCACGTTTTTGTATGTGATGTGTTGTGAGAGAATGACATGTTTCGGTGTATGGAAAAAACAGTTTTTTGTTAGTGGAACACCCCCTAAATCCAAGTTTTCAATCCCAAGCCTTGTGTAAAGGTGTTAATTAACTCGGGTTGGAAGAGGGGATGGTGTAGTGCCCCCAAAACAGTACACGAGTGTAGTGCCCTCATCCAGTCGTTCATTTAAATCAGAGACGTGCAATGAGAAAATGGGTGGTCGGATGGGGCACTACACTGTGTAGTGCTTTTGCTTTACTTGTAAGTTCCACATCTATGAGAGAGTACTGTGACCGATTGTTATGTCTCTAGCATTAAGCAACAAACCATGTGACCCATATCGTTATAAGCCTAAGAAATTGGAGAGAAAACATATATAGCAGAAAAATAGTATAGAAAAGAAACGAAGTTTCAAAGAAGTTGTAGGTATTTTTTGTAACATCCCGTATTTTCACGCTTGATATAATACTTGAAATTATTTTTTTACTAGAACCAAGTTGTGATTTATTTTGGTGATAGTAAAACATTTTTTTTTTTTGAATTATATTAGAGCTTAAGGCCATACTCTATTAACTCAAAAAAGCCAAAAAGTACATTACATAAAAAGTCGTAAAAAGGCAATAAAACAATAACACTCTTAGTGGAACGCCCCGTAAGTATTGATGAGTAGGGCCGTAGGGTGTATAGGATAATTATTGTTAGTAGTGAGAGAGAGGCCGGGGATAAATGCATAGGTTGAATAAGTGGTTGGTTTTAGTAAATACAGAAGTTAATGGAAATCTGCAGAGATCGAATTGAAGAGGCATGGGAGTTATTACTGGGTGTAGGTTCAGTTGGTCGTTGAGAAATTGATTTTATTTAGTAAACACGACAATTTATGTTATGAATCCCATTTGATTCGGCTTTAATTAAAACTCGGTTTGATTTGGTTAGGAAAACAAATGTGGGGCTTGTACGAAATCTCTCATTTTCCATTTTACCTTTCTGTTTTCGGCAAAAAAATTGACGTAAAGAAACATACATAGACTCAAAGAAATCATAGTCCAAAGTTAAGATACCGGATGAATGGTCCCACAGATCTCCTTCCTAAGAAATATTTGGGTACCGAGAGGGTAACATGTGGTGCCCCTCGACACATCCGGACGTTTGCATGGTCCGGATTTGGAAAGAGAAACGAGAGAGAGAGTGAGGAGAGAGAGCGTTTTAATCCGGACTGTCTAACACACTTTTGGACGGCCCGGATGTGTTGAAATTCTTTTCTGACACCCTTTTGTATTGTCTAGTTGTTTATTCAATCGTCAAGGGCGAAACACACACACATATTTAAAAAGGTTACAGATTGAATTGTTTGATTCTTATAAAATCTTTCGAGATTAATTGTAAAAATATACACTACAATGTACATCGATAAATATCCAATTCTTTGTGCTTATTTTCAGAGACTTTTGCAAAAGTTACGTTATAAATTTATTTGGCAATTAATGAACGTCCAAGTTATATATTTTTTTGACAAAAGGACAAAACGAAAAAAAATCAAAAAACCAGTTTTTTGGATTTAGCCAAATCAGAGATCGAATTGAAGAGGCATGACAGTTATTGTATATAAGTTCAGTTGGTTGTTGAGAAATTGAATTTATTTAGTAAACACGACAATAAGTTAAAATGCCAAATGCCAATTCTCTAGCTTTTTCTTTTATCACTTTTTTCCAAGTTTTTCTTCTATAAAGAAGTGAAGAAAACCGGATTTATGTTATGGATCCCATTTGATTCGGATTTAAAACTCGGTTTGATTTGGTTAGGAAATGCAAATGTGGGGGCTTGTACGAAATCTCGCATTATCCATTTTACCTTTCTGTTTTCAGCAAAAAAAAATTGACGTAAAGAAACATACATATTCTTCTTAGCCACTATTTTTTTTGGACGGTCAAAGATTTTTGGGCCAACTTATATACATCTCGGTTAATCATCTTTTCAGTCCATGCCGGAAAATTCCTTTCTTGTGGCCTACCCAGGGCCGGCCCAGGCCCAAGGCCCACAAGGCCTGGGCCTAGGGCACTCCAAAAATTGTTACTTTCTTGTGGCCTACCTTAAAAATCGAATCCTGGTCAATTGTATAAGGAGCAAATCCTCCAACCAACCGGAGTGACCCTTTTGGCTAGCCACTACTACTCCCAAACTGTAAAATCCTCAAATTATCCAACAGCCACTTCTATTTTGGTGTTTGGTCTTGTAGTTCATATCATAACCAAAAAAGAGAATATTGAAGTTAATGGGAAGATAATTAAAGATTTTGAGTTCGTAAATTGCTTATGAATATCCACCGAAGGTAAGAAATAGCATTCAAAATTCAAAACACCAATTTTTTTTTTATTTTATTGCCTTGATTTTAAGAATCAAACAGTTCAATCTGTGACCATTTTACAAAAACAATGTATGTATTTTTCGCCCGTCCTTACTATTACTTTTACGTGGGCATTGTGCTCCCACGAAAATGAAATTCTTTTACGATACCCTTTTGTATTATCTAGTTGTTTATTCAATCGTCAAGGGCGAAACACACACACATTTAAAAAGGTTACAGTGATTCAAAATCTTTCGAGATTAATAGTAAAAATATACATTATAATGTACATTGATAAATGTCCAATTCTTTGTGCTTATTTTCAGAGACTTTTGCAAAAATTACGTTATAAATTTATTTGGCAATTAATGAACGTCCGAGTTATATATAATTTTCACGACTATGACCAAACCAATGTGTGCCCTCATAATGTTAAGCTTTTGTGTCTGCGACCGTAGGGGAATCCAAACAACTGAAACGCTTAATTTTCAAGGCCTTAAAATTAAGGTGTTCACCAAGTTTTTATAGTATCTGTCATATTAAAATGCCCCCAAACAATTACTCCCTCTCTCCCAAATTGCTTGTCTTTTTTGGGTTTCCATGCATTTTGCACTCAAAATCGAATGTATCAGCATTCATTTTTTTTTTTAATAAAATTTTACGCCAATTTAAAGATCTTATTAAGTAGAAAAAATTGGAGTAAATTTCTTTAAAAAATAATAATTCTCACCAAAACATCATTTTTTGTGTGCCAAATGCACACTTCTCCAATAGGGACAAGCAATATCCAATAGGGACAAATAATATGGGACGGATGGAGTACTAATTTCTCAGAGTACTCAGTTAGAGTCTCTAATCATGGAACACCACAAAAGGCACTCTTCGGGAAAAAAGTGAGAACACCATCACATCAAAAGACAAAATTTTTTTTTTTTTTGAGCAACCAAAAGATAACATATCTATTTCACTAAATTAATTAGTACAATGCTTGGCTAGGGCATGAGCTGAGCTGCCCCAACCTATTGTCGTGGAACTTTTGACACGACACATGAAAACATCAACTCTATGTCATTCAAGATAGGCTTCACAACTCTATCTCTATTACAAAAACCCGTAACCACTAAGAGACAATCCGTTGCAACTTGCACAGCTTTCCAATTCTTCTTTCTGGCCCACTCTAAGGCTTTGAGAATAGCTAACGCCTCTGCCATGAAAGCCGAGCATGCAAAAAAGATTTATGCACCTGATTCACTGGTTACCATTCGATCCTCTAACCTGCACCATGCAACAGCACCACTCCAATTGGCTTTCTTCCATGCTCCATCCACTACAATCTTAACTCTATGGCACATTTGTGGCTCCTCCATAACCTTTTGCAAAACGACCTGATGAGTAGACGCCAAATCACCATGTAGTTGCAAGCTTCCATTCTCTCCAACCTGTTTCTACAATAATTTACAACACATTTGATAATTAAGATAAGCATTTTTCACAACTAATGGAACCTCCTCCCGACATTTACGAAAGACAAGTTGATTACGACTACACCAAATAGCCCATAGTATAGAAATAGACTCCAAAATCAAAACCCAACCTAGAATGGAAAGAATGATAAAAATGAAGCGATAACAAGAAGCATTTCGGCATATATAATAACAAATTTCAAACCCAACTATGAGTTCCAACGTCATGTCATGACATTCATTAATTTGAAATACTACTATAACCAAAACCGACATAAAACCTTTCATTTCTCCACATAAAACCTTCCCAACTATGAGTTCTGAGGATTACTTATGTCCTAATAAACCTTGCATTCTCCACAAAAAAAAAATTGAATAGACCCTTTACTCCAATCACATAAAACATATAAAACACAAAAGTTAAGGCCATGTATACTGGTGGCCTTGATATAGGCAGAGTGGGAGAAGGACGCATTGGTGCCTGCTTGTCAGATTCTTAGTATTAGGAATAGCACGTCCCAAGCGCAGAACTAATAAAACCGACGTAGCACAATATCCGGAAGTCCGGAGTCGAATCCTCAGGGACCGAGTCGGTGTTCAACCTAGAAAACGGGGCGCTAGTTTGAATTGGCTCTTAGGTAGCCACCCATCCAGTTAATTGAATGATTAACTAAGGTAAACTAAGACTAAATTGTAGATTTTAATCAAGTAGTTAAAAGCAGACGCGACCATCGGGATCCTAACACCCGTAACCAGTCCCGAATCCTTTCACCCTTCCCGTTTCTTAAAGATATCGCTTCACATTAGGATTTTCTCTCCTGGGGGCGAAACCCTGTTTTCGTTACCCCACACGCCACGAAGAATGAATTGCTTGACCCATTCCCCGTTCGTGTGGGTCCCAACAATGACAGAGCTCGGCCGTTCTCAGAAATCCCAATTTGAAGATTTTAAAAATAATTGTGTGGAAATGGGCAAACGAATCCGGTTCCAGCCACGGCGTGCTATTCACCCCATGGCCACGTCTGAAGAAATTTACGCTTGCATGATAGTAAACATCAACACAAAATCATAAATCCTAGAACTATGCACGAATAAAAACAATAGATGGAAGATGCTTCAACTGTACCGATCTCTGGAGACAAAGAAACGCTTAATTAATACTCGAAATCTTAAACAGGAACTGAATCTGCAGAGAATCTGGAACAATAATCGTTAATCGAAAGCAACGCCAAAAACGAAGGAAATAACACTTGCCTAGGGTTTTAGAACTCCAAAGATGCAGAAAATTTAACAGAAAAAGTTCGATTCACCCTAACTAATGATAAGAAAAACGTAGTTATCGGAATAGTCCTGCGAACCATCAAAACGACGTTGTTTCAATTCCAACCGTAACCACTCGGTATCGATACCCCTGATAAGGGTAGCGATACCGAAACCTTAGCCTCCTTCTTTGCCCGCTAAGCCGTAGGTATCGATACCTACCTTATCAGTAGCGATACTAAACATTCTGGACAAAATCCGTCCCCTTGAAACCAACCAGTATCGATACTACTGTGAGGGGTAGCGATACCGGTTCCTTTCGGCCGGCTTCTTTTGAGATTCAAGCTTCACCCCTTGATTCCCGCGCCCAGCTCCACTTCAAACCATGCAAAAAGCGCGTCAAAGTCATTCTTTTACCTGGAAAGTTCATGAAGACACCAAAAACACCACCGTGCACGCATTAAACGGAAAATAAACATTAAACCGCACGTCAAACGCACTAACTCCCCCTACTTAGGCGCTTATATTTACAATATTGCGCGCCTATCAGTGCCGGTGGTGGCGATTGCACACGATGCTGCTTGGGCAATTTCTGGTTTGTATTTGGGTTCCATAGCTACAATTCACCACCATCCCCTGGGTGGAAGCAAAGAAGAATACAAAACCCGAAATTTCCCGAGCAACATCATATGCCCCTAACCCATGTATCGTGAATCTTCGGGGAACGGGCGTTTCCCTTGAAGAAAGCTGAAGTAATTCTAGATGAAGATGGTTGTGGTTTGATTAGGGGTGTAATCGAAACGAGTCGAGCCGAGCTTCCCGCTGCTCGAGCTCGGCTCGCAATACTTTTACTAAGCTCGAGCTCAAGTCAAGCTGAAAAATCAAGGCTCGAAGCTCGGCTTGCCAATCATTGAACAGGCTCGAGCTCGGCTCGCCAGGCTCGGTTTCTTGAGGCTACAGGAGGCCTTGACGTGGCCGAGGGAAAATGGTTGCTGGCTTCTTTAATTTATAGCCATACATTGGCTGTGAGGTTCTCTCCACAGGCGATGTGGGACAAAAGGAAGGAAGTAGCAAGTAGGAATGCATTTGTTCAAGGCGTGAAGTTGTCCCACATCGCCCAACTTTGTTCAAGAAAGAAGTTTTCTCTCTATAAAGCCAAGAGGTGGACCAACTTACCCGGTCACGTGCTGTTTTGGGTCACGTGCTGTGTTGCTGCCCCCAAATGGCAGATACACACGGCACATCTTTGAAGTTGTAAAAATATTTGTAACATATATATAAAAATATAAATATATAATATATAATGTATATATATATGTATATAGAGCAGCTCGTGAGCCAAGTCGAGCCGAGTATTGTGTAGCTCGGGCTCGGCTCGTTTATGATTCGGGCTGAAAATATAGGCTCGAGCTCGTTTGTTTATTTGACGAACCGAGCATGAACGAGCTCTTAGCGAGCTGAACCGAGTCAAGCTCGCGAACGGCTCGGTTTGCTTACACCCCTAGGTTTGATGGTGTAAAAACAAAGAAAACAGAGTTATAAAGACAAAGAACGAAATTGGGAGTACTGTTTGATGAGTTCTATTTAAAGAGTGCAATGGGGTTTGGTGGGGGAAGAATTGAAGGTAAATGTGGTAGTAATACCAGGGCATGAAAACTTGTCTGATATAGGCTGGGGTTTGGTGGGGAAAGGCATGAAAGTAAATGTGAGAGTAAATAACAGGGCATCAACATCGACGTTTCTTTTTTTCTAAAATAATATGGAGAGTAACAGTCTAGTACTTTTTCAGAAGATGCCAATAGTTTGTTTTCAATATAGAAAAGAAATGAAATATGAAAAGGTTGTCTTGTTGAAGATGCCAATAGTTACATTCCTTCTCGCCTCCTCTGGACCCTTCTCTCCCACTTTACACCTTGGAATGCACCATTTTTATGGAGAGAAACATGCTTGCACTTCTTCATTTGAAATGGCTGAGGAGAAGGAAAAATCATTTCTTAAATCCATTCTTATTCACCAAATTTGTATCTAGTTAAACTGTCAGTTTCTTCCTGATTCTCAGTTGTCTTTAAAATCCTACTGTTACTGAACTCTGTAGATGATGAATATGGCAAGGCAGATCCCAACTCTGTTTCCGAAGGTCGTGCTCACATCGAGGTGGATAATCCTAGTTAATTTGATCGAGAATGATGACATGAAGAACTAAGAAGGTTGAAGGTAGTTCAAAAGTGGAAGATGTTTCAGGTTATGCTCAGTTTTAGGAATAAGCAAGTGACTGGTAGTGTTGCTTTTCTGGAATTATATATATTTAGATGGTAGTGTAATTATTGGGTGACATTTTTTTTGTGTTCCCCACATTTAGTATGGCCATATTTGGGTGACTAACTTCTGTTTCGCCCTCCAGTCTGAGCATTTTTTGACAAAGTTACTGCACATAGACTGTAATTACACACCTTATTATGTAATTATGGTACACTTGTTATCGTGGTTACTACATGTCTGAATCTATATGCACATAATAGCATGGGACCCTTGTTTTTTCATCTACTTTAGGCTTACTTTTCTTTGCTGCTGCTATTCTTGCATTTTCTCTAGGAAAAGAATGTGGTTACAGTCTTTAGCGCTCCTAACTACTTTTACCGATGTGGGAATATGGCTGCCATACTGTAAACGGGTTAGCACGACACGACACAATTAAAAAATGGCACGACACGGCACGGTTTGGTAAATGGGCCGGCACGGCATGACACGAAGCCCGGTTGGCATAAAGCTAAATGGCTCTTTTGACACCTCTAGAAGCAATGAACGACCGCACGCTAAAATGAACCTTTTCTTCTGGTAAATTTTTATGAAACAAAAGAAAGTCTTTGCCATGTTTAGTTCTGAAAACCTACGCAGAAATGATCACATCACCCTGATGAAATTGGATAAGACCTTGAGTTTCTAAAACCAAACCGAAATGGTCATGAGTCTGTTGTCTCATAATTTTATTTATTTTTTATTGTCCAACCCATTGTCAAAGGTTGCATCTGATAACAAATGTGTGAGTGCCTACACCCGTATGAATGCTTGGCATTTTTTAAAATAATTTGAGACGTTACATCGGGTTGACACTTTATATCAATTGGATAAGGACATAACTTTGGATGGAATTACTGAAACAAATGCTCCATACAATTGTAGTACTAAATTTTACAGAGCAAAAGGCACTGTTGGGAAAAAAGTGAAAACACCATCACATGAAAAGACAAACTAACTTTATAATGGACAGAATGAGAATGATAAAAAATGAAGCAATAACAAGCAACCTTTAAGCATATATAATCATGAATTTCATAATACAGTAATTAAAAGCCATATATAAACATGTTTGAGGGTCAGTTCAGTCTTAATAAACCTTCCGTTTTCTCCATTTTTTAGTAGACAACCAACTACCACCAGGAGACGGTTTGCTTATTCAACTGAAGTGAGGCTCTCATTGTAAATTCCAACTTGCATGCTGCGAATACGTCCATAAATTTGATGATTTCTAATTTCTTGAGTTCGAAGGTCACAAGAGATCAATTCTCCTTCGCTACTTTCCAGAAATAATTTGTCGATGCCCAAAATCGCCAATGGCCTCTCAACACCTGCAATGGGTCCAACGGCGACTTGTTTAACCCAAGCCTCTTCAAGCCTCAATTGATTCATCGCCCATATTTCAAAGTATGCTGGGGTAATGGGTACCCTGATTCCTCCACGGTTAAAAGGGGAACGAATTAGAGCAAAAGATCCATTCCACAATGTGAGGGAGCCATTGTGACCTTCCAGCAGAAAATCAGGGATTTTGATCGTTTCAAACACTTCGTCGCTCATATGAAATGAAAGTATCATAATTTCATTAATCATTCCAGATCCAAAGTCGCAAGCAAGCCAGTTAAAAGTTCCATTTATGTATGTGTTGAGCCAACTATGGCCAAAGATTCTAGCAGGCAGAACTAGGTCAGTATCTCTCCATGACCCACTACGTAGCATGCATATTTGAACCACACTAGGAAGCTCCCGTACGATTTTTCTGTAGACTAACCTAACAATCCTCACCACCTTGTAGTCGTTCATTTTGGGATCAAAACCGAATCCCAAAAAACTAGTTTCGGACGTTACATGGGGTTGACGTGTTATGTATCGGGGTATCCGGAGGGATTTGACTTCTCTAGTAGCAAGATTGTATATGTTAACAATACGGTAATTAGAGATACAGACAAGGCCATTACAAGAACCCACGATAAACGAGTCTGTTAGGTTGAGCGATCCTACTTCTCTCGATTCACCAAGTATCTCGCTAGATAGTACGGTAGCAAAATATTCGAAGGTGCAATTCTGAGAACGAAGAACAAGGAGATAACTATCGTTGTAAATGTAACGAGATGATGTCCGACTCAAGTGAAGATGCTTGTAGATGAATCTCGGGCTTTTAATCAAAACGTACCAAGACTTGCATACGCATTTGAATCGAAGAAGAGATTTCACAGGTAACCTCGAAAGGATCTCAATCTCTAAATCTTCATTCTTCAGGCAGTTTGCAACTCATGATCTCCATTAGTCTAGTCATTCCTCTTGTTCTAAGTGCTTAAATCAAAGGTCTGAGACTACCTTAAATACGGTGCCTTGTATTGTCGAAAGAGTGTAAGATTTTGATGAAATCATGCCATATATTATCTTTATGAGATTTGTTTAAAAGGTTAACCTATTGATTTATTTCCCTTAATTAACGGATTCTGATTGCGCGCACGAGTTTTTACTCGTTAACAAAGATATTGGTTGTGTTTGGTTAGATAGTTTAGTTTAGTTTTGATGATGTTATCAAGTGTAAAGAGTGGAGAGAGATAGAGAGAGAAATGAGGAAAATGATGATGTCATCAAAACTAAAACTAAAATTAAACTGGGAAACGAACAGTGCCATTGAAGTCAGTAAATATGGTATCTAATTGCGATGCAGGTTATATTTGATTATTCTATAAATATATGAATTATATTCAACAATGCTACATGTACAACTATTTCGGCTCCAACCATTTACAACCCCCTTACATACACATGTGGGGCCCATACAAAATTATGAGTGTAGGCTCCGCATGTATGCGAGGGCGTTGTAAATGGTTAGAGCATCACTAATGGCATACTCAAATATAAATACTCAAATGTTGCCACATCACCTTTTGAGTATTCATTTAATGGGTTTCTAAAGTTAGCAATGTGAAACTCTACAATGGTTCATTTTTGTCCATAATCAAAAGAGGGGAAAATGCTGATAGTTTTGAGTATCCAAGTTTGATTATTAAGAAAAAGTTGGTAGTTTTGAGTATCCAAATGCCAAAATTTGAGTATATATATAAAATGTTGTTAACTTTGAGTATTGATCGAAATGCCATTGTGAGTCCTTTTGGAGTATCTAAATACCAAAATTTGAGTATTTTTCTTTTTGAGTATGCTATTGGGGATGCTCTTAGAGCCGAAATGGTTGTATAAAAAGCATCTTAGAATTATATTTGATTAATAGAAATGTTCCATTTTAAGATTTTCAAGAAGTATTTAGTTTCCTAGTTTGTTTTAAGCTAGTATTCCTCTTTGTAGATTGCATGGTTAAGAAGAATTATGATTAATTTTGTTAACTTATATTTTATTTTCCTTCTTAGTATTTTTTTTCATTTTGGAAATTTCTTGTATTGCCTCTTGTTTTGGCAAGATTTCTTTTATTTTCTAGAATCCAAAATTTGGGAATATCTCTTCTTTTTTTTTTTTTTGGTAATTATTGAGTCAATTTTTCTTTTTTTGTAATTTGAGATTCAACTTCCTGTTTTGCTAATTCCTTTTCGTTCTTAGTTTTCTGGTATAAATTTATAGGGTCGCATTCTAAGGGTGTTGTCTATGAATAAAGAAAATCGAGATTGTTCTTCAAATAGTTTGTTCAAAGAGGAAGTATCTCTGACTCAAACGTGTTCGTGTTTTCTTCTTACAAATTAATTCTAAAAGGAGGCTTTTTGGTACTTCGAATTGTTTCAATATATGTACACAGTATCCACAAGAGTTACACCACCAAAATCTTTTTGATTAATTAGAAATGAAATCGATTGACAATCCATGTGTGACATAAAATGCTGAAGAACTTAAATAAAAATGCACATATGTTATCAATCTTAATTGGATAAGGACATAACTTTGGATGGAATTACTGAAACAAATGCTCCATAAAATTGTAGTACTAATTTTACAGAGCAAAAAGCACTGTTCGGAAAAAAAGAGAAAACACCATCACATGAAAAGACAAACGTAACTTTATAACGGACAGAATGATAAAAATGAAGCGATAACAAGAAATTTTTCAACGTATATAATCATAAATTTCATACCCAACTATGAGTTCTAACGTCATGTCATGACATTCATTTGAAATACTACTGTAATTAAAGGCTACTGATAGTGCCAAAACTCTTTTTGTTCCTGCCCAAACTGATTTTGTTTATGCCAAAACTCTTTAATTCCTTGACTGAATTGCCCCTCAGGCCTCATCTCTCTCTTCCCCCCAAACCCATCTCCATCCTCCCCATCTCTCCTTCCTTCCCCTGTACCTCTTTTTTCCGTGCAATAGCTACACATTATGTTCAGTTATTTGCACAACCGATTTCAAGACACCAAAATCCAAATTGCAATTTGACCTCAATACGTAAAATTCCAACTTTAATACGATACATGTTCTCGATTATTGAAAGTAAATCAAACCAGATCTTCTGATTCAATAACAAAGAGGCTATACCCATCAAAATTCTTACAATTATTAGTTAATGAAAGGAACGTGAAATACTAATTACTGAAATATTATGAAGTCCACTTTCATTTGTTTTACTTTACAATAAATAGCTTGAATTCTTCACAAAACCTGACGAAGACATTTCGAGCTACCATCCAACCGATCTCTGAGCTTCCTGTACGATCTGCGAAATACCTATGAATCAAAGCGTAGAAACTCAGATTCTTCTCAAACTGTAAGCTTATATACATCTATTACTGTAAAAAAATAAACACCTTTTTGTGTGAACTTCTGAGGCTGGGTCACTCTTTTTTTTTTCCTGCCGCTAAGATGGAAGGGGAAAAAACTTAGATGTGCATATTTGTATATTTGTATACATGCAATCATGAAGACGCAGACTCAAATCAAATTGAAAGCACATGCATACATATATACAAACATCAGTATATTCAAATCGAATTGAAAGCACCAGTGAAGGTTTTTTTGTTGTCGCAAATGTCTTGGACAGTGGAGGAGATTTTCCAGTAGAGAGAACGCAAATGTCTTGGACAGTGGGGGGAAGAGAGAGATGAGGGGCAATTCAGTCAAGGAATTAAAGAGTTTTGGCATGAACAAAATGAGTTTTGGCAGGAACAAAAGGGGTTTTTTGGCATTATCAGTAGCCTAATTAAAACCCATATATAAACATGTTTGAGGGTCAGCTGAATCCTAATAAACCTTCCATTTTCTCCATTTTTGTAGTAGACACCAACCACCACCAGGAGACTGTTTGCTTATTCAACTGATGTGATGTGAGGCTCTCATTGTAAATTCCAACTTGCATTCTGCGACCATCTCCATAAATTTGATGATTTCTAATTTCTTGAGTTTGAAGGTCACAAGAGATCAACTCTCCTTCGCTACTTTCCAGAAATAATTTGTCGATACCCAAAATCGCCACTAGCCTCTCAACACCTGCAATGGGTCCAATGGCGACTTGTTTAACCCAGGCCTCTTCAAGCCTCGATTGATTCATCGCCCATATTTCAAAGTACGTTGGGGTACTGGGTGCCCTGATTCTTCCACGCTTAAAAGGGGAACGAATTAGAGCTAAAGATCCATTCCACAATGCGAGGGAGACATGGTGACCTTCCCACAGAAAAAAGGGATTTTGATTGTTTCAAACACTTCATCGATATGAAACGAAAGGATCATAATTTCATTAATCATTCCAGATCCAAAGTCGCGAGCAAGCTAGTTAAAAGTTCCATTTATGTATGTGTTGGACCTACTAGGGCCTATGATTCTAGCAGGCAGAACTAGGTCAGTATCTCTCCATGACCCACTATGTAGCATGCATATTTGAACCACACTAGGAAGCCTCCATAAGGTTTCTTTGTAGACTAACCCAACAATCCTCACCACCTTGTAGTCGTTCATTTTGGGATCAAAACCGAATCCCAAATAACAAGTTTCACATGTTACATGGGGTTGACCTGTTATGTACAGGGGTATCGGGAGGGATTTGACTTCTCTAGTAGCAAGATTGTATATGCCAATAGTATGGTCATTAGAGATACAGACAAGGCCATTACAAGAACCCACGATAAACGAGTCTGTTAGGTTGAGCGATCCCACTTCTCTCGACACACCAAGTGTCTCGCTAGATAGTATGGTAGCAAAATAATCGAAGGTGTGACCATAAGAACAAAGAACAAGGAGATAACTATCGTTGTAAATGTAACGAGATGATGTCTGATTCAAGTGAAGATGCTTGTAGATGAATCTCGGGCTTTTAATCAAAACATACCAAGACTTGCATACGCATTTGAATCGTAGAAGAGATTTCACAGGTTACCTCGAAAGGATCTCAATCTCTAAATCTTCAGGCAGTTTGAAGCTCATGATCTCCATTAGTCTAGTCATTCCTCTTGCTCCACAAGGCGTAAATCAAAGGTCTGAGACTACCTTAAATACGAGAAATTTTTCAGTGCCGGGTGGGTATTACTCACGTGGTACCCGCTTGGCAATCTTAGCTGTCCCAAAAACAAGATCTGATGGTCCGAAAGAGGAGAGAGAAAAAGAGGAGAGAGAGTGGTCGGGTGAGAGGAGAGAAAGGGAATCAATCTCGGTCGTTCAAAACACTTTTGGACAGCCTAGATCGTGCTCGGCATGGCCACGTGGTACTCATTCGGTATCCAAAATTTTTCCTTAAATACGGTGCCTTTTATTGTCGAAAGAGTGCAAGATCGAAGTCATGCGATATATTATCTTTATGAGATTCGGTTAAACGGTTACCCTATTGATTTATTTCCCTTTATTAACCGATTCTGATTGAGCGAATGAATTTTTACTCAATCAGAATCGGTTAAAATTGTATGATATCTAATTGTGATGCAAGTAAATATTCTTTTATTCTATACAACAATGCTACATGTATAATTATTTTGGCTCCAACCAAAAACAATTCTCTCACATACACGTGGGGCCCACACACAATTATGAGTCTAGGTTCCACGTGTATGTGAGAGGATTGTAAATAGTTGAAGCCGAAATTGTTGTAGAAGAAGCATTTTTTAATTATATTTGATTAGTAGAAATGTTTTAATATAATTAAGATTTTCTAGAAGTATTTTGTTTCCTAGTTTGTTTTAATCTAGTATTCCTATTTCGTAGCTTGTTTGGTTAAGAAGTATTATGATTAATTTTGTACCTTATATTATATTTTCCTTACTTAGTATTTTTTGCATTTTGGAAAATTCTTGTATTGCCTCCTGTTTTTTCAAGATTTCTTTTATTTTCTAGAATTCAAAATTTGGGAATATCTCAATTTTTTTTTAAATTTATGGTATTTATTGAGTCAATTAGCGATATACCGGGATTCAGCTTCCTGTTTTGCTAATTCCTTTTCGTTCTTAGTTTTCTAGTATAAATTTGTAGGGTCGCATTAGAAAGGGCGTGGTTTATGAATAAAGAAAATCGAGATTATTCGTAAAATAGTTTGTTCAAAAAAGTAGTACCTCTGGCTCAAACGTATTCGTGTTTTCTTCTTGCAAATTAACTCTAAAAGGAGGATTCAAATTGTTTCAATATATGTACACAGTATCCACGAAAGTTACACCACCAAAATCTTTTTGATTAATTAGAAATGAAATCGATTGAAAATCCATGTGTGACAATGTGACATAAAATGCAGAAGATCTCAAACAACAACGTACAGAGGTTATCAATGTTATTATCTGGTCCATAGATTTGCGGAGCCCTTGACGAATTTAATGAAAATAAGTCCCTATTTGAGTTGTTAATAAAATTGTCATAAGTACTACAAAATACAAAACACAGACCCCGTTTATTTCATATTGAAGCCTATTACTAATTTTAATCTTGGTTCTAAAGTTAGACCTAAGAAATCCTGGTAACTTTGTTTTTTTTTTTTTTTGACACGGAAATAGGAAGATTATATTAATGAACGCCCAACGGCACTTACAAAAACAGAATTCATTACAATAGAGAACAAGAAACGCACAAGGCAATCGATGTGTTTCACCCTAACCCAGACACGGCTTGACGCAAAAAACGGCACTTACAAGATTTTTACCTAGAATCAGCATCTCTGAAGAGACTTAGTGCTAGTTAAAAATAAAAGACAAAGAATACCCAGACGATCGGATGGACTCCAATCAAACATGCTCGCACCAATGAATTCCCAAAACTATAGATCTTCGAAGCCACCACGAGTTGCTCTGCTAGCGATATCATGTCGGGTAAGAACACTGTTGGCACAGATACCATTGTAAAGCAACCAGACTTGAAAGTACCTGATCTATAGACGAAAATTCGTCCGAAGACGAAACTAAAAACTCTCACAAAGCGAGAGACATAACCCTCTCAGATCAGACGACAAGTCGTTGATCTGAAGAGACAAACGAAAAGGAAAGAACAAACGAAGAAAATAAATAGTACCATGGCCATCCCCTCCCACCACCATGGGTATTGAAACCCTAGGGGGGAGGGGAAGGAGGAAGAGTAATATTAGTGGTGGCTAGGGTTTTCAGAGAAGAGAGAGAGAGGAACCTTGAAACTTTGTTGAAGTAGTAAGATCTCCGCAAAAAAAATTAAATTAAATTTTTCGCGACGTTCACGTTGTATCACAAAATTGGAGAGGTCCCCAATTTGAGACGAAATATGATTTTTTTCGATTAGCATACAATGCTAGATCTATTAAGGACTATTGCTTTCAGCTTCATTTCTGGTGCTGGATCAAGCAGGCTATTACATTCGAAATATGTGGTTAAGAAGTGGGTATTGGGCTTCCTTCTCGCTGTTTGGTTACTTGAATTAGACCTTTGATGATAATCCCATGAGAGAAATACAAATCTCTGATCCTGGACTTGATTTTTGAAACTAAAATTAGAGCAAAAGAACCATGAGATAAGTACAAGCCGCTCCACTTTTTGGAGGGCTTGCACATCCCACTCCATTTTTTTCGTAAAAAACTCGGCTAACTCTTTTGCCCATCCATCCGTCCCTCTCTCTCTCTCTCTCTACCCACCCCACCTAAATCCAAGGGTACCTTATGAAAGTGTCTAAACCTAAACTCTAGGGTACCCAATGAAAGTGCCTAAAATCCTAGGGTACCCAATGAAAGTGCATATTTGAGGTTTATAAAATTGAGAAAAATTTTAGTTATATATACATATAAATATAAAAATAAAAATTTTAAATTCTTAAATGTATGGTCTAAATTTTAAATGTACGATCTAAATTCTAAATGTACAGTCTAAATTCTAAATGTACGGTCTAAATTCTAAATATACAGTCTAATTCTAAATGTACGGTTTAAATTCTAAAATGTACATTCTAAATGTACAGTCTAAATTCTAAATGTACGGTCTAAATTCTAAAATGTACATTCTAAATTTAGGGTACCCTAAACTTTAGGGTACCCTATGAAAGTGCCTAAACCTAAACCTTAGGGTACCCTATGAAAGTGTCTAACATCCTAGGGTATTCTATGAAAGTGTCTAAACCACTAAAAACCCTGTAATAGAAAAGTGCACCCTAAGTGTCTAAGCCCCAAAAAGAGTGATTGACCTCAATGGAGTTAGTGGTAATTAAAAAGAATGATTGGAGTTAGTGGTAATAAATATTTGTTTTTTGTATTGGCCCGTAATAAAACCAAGAACCATTCCGCAATGCGAGGGTCATGACATTTCAGCGGAAAATCAGGGATTTTGATTGTTTCAAACACTTCTAGGTCCGGCCCTGAGGGCAAGCTGGGTAGGCCTGGATCTGGGACCACCAAAAATAGCTCATTTTTAAGGTCCTAATTAGGTAAGTAATAAACATTTAATGCAGCAAAAGTTTAACAATGCATTTAGTCCAGCGGAAAAGCTTCCTTTCTTCAGCGAGAGATGCGGGGCTCAATTCTTCTTGGCTCTCTTTTTCTTTTTCCTTACTATGGCAATATAAAGAAGAAAAAGTCAGGGTGCAAGGTGCAATGTAAAGGTTGTCTCTTCCTTATTTTTTCCCCCTTCTCCATGATTTCTAGTATAAAAGTTTTCAGGTTTTTTTTTTTATTATATGTATTTATAGTTATTTTTTATGGTTTGATTAAAGTATTTTTAGTCGAAATATAGATATTAAAAGATATCATATTTTGGGAAATACCCACTTAGAAACGTTGGTAGACTCTTTTGCTATAAAAGATTTGCACTTCTTTAATTTTTTTTTTAACGGCAAAGAAATTTTATTAATCAAAGGAACAAAGTTACAATGATTAAAAGGAACCAAGAAAACGGCATTACAATGCGTGGAAGCATCCCAACAATGTGGCACCCAGGCACGCGACAATCATATGCCACTTGTACCCAGAGGAAGATGAGAAATCTACCAAAAAGAGATACGAAAGACCAAACTCTACAACTATTTGCAATTCCCATGAGTGCACTAGAACAATCATCAAATAAACATAGCAATCGTTTATTGTTGGGTGTTTGGTTGACTTATTACCAGCATCTGGTTGTTTTTTCCCCTTTTGGTTCCTTGCAGTAGGTGTCTTGATTCTCCGTCTTGATGCCTCGCTGCTTGAATCCTTTTAATCTTTGTAATTCGTTTTCAAAGATTAATAAATTTTTGTTGTTCAAAAAAAAAAAAAAACATAGCAATCCAACTCCCCCAGATGAATTCCACCAGCTCACTAGACTCATAATTGAGGATTTCCAAAGCAGTTGCAACAAATATATGGAATCACCAAACTCACTGAATATGCAGCCAAGACCATGTGAGGCAATAACCCACAAAACTCACTCATAATATAATGAAGAAACCTCTAGCAACAAGCATCCTCTAGCTTGAATCATCTCAACTCCATTTGCTTCCAAATAACCCATGATCAACAGACAGACTACAATGATTTCCTAAGCCCCTTATGAACCGGCATCGACATATGAATGATTGATTGGCATAAGCTCACACAACACCTCCAATTCCCCAGAACAAATGAATGCATCTACATCAAAGTATATTGGAGCAGCAGGAACAAATGGACCAAACCTCCAATTCCCCAAAACAAAATGAATGCATACGAAAAACTTGAATTAATTAATCTTTCGAAAGGTTGTTTCATTGAATTTCTAGTTCAAATTACCTCAAAAAGGTGTTTCAATTGTGGGATTAATGATATAAATATTATACTAAGTTCAAAACTATCTTCTTATATAGAAGAACTCAATTGTGTGAACATATACTCCCACCACATCCATATTGTTTGTCCAATTGTGGGACTAATACTAAAAATTATCAGGGTGCCTCCTTCTTTTAGACTATTATTTGATGCCATAGGCCTAGACTTTTTGATATGTATGCATGCATTCCAAATTTAATCCGCCTCACACTACATTTCTCCACAGGTAATGGTCATATTAAATTGTTAACCACCAACTCATCTAAAAGCTTAAGCTGTTAGAGAGAGGGGTAGCTATATTATTTATATTCTCAACACAAGCCCCCTCACGTGTAGCCAGGCTCTCATCCATAAGCGTGCTAAACACGTGCAAATATTTAATAAATGGGTAGGCGGTGAGGTTCGAACACATAATCTATTGCCTGCTTTGATACCATATTAAATTGTTAACCACCAACTCATCTAAAACCTTAAACTATTAGAGAGAGGGATACTATATTATTTATATTCTCAACAGGTCAAATATTCATAACCCTTGCTAGGAGAAGGGAAACATTTCTCAGGGTACGGCCTTAACGAAAAAAAGAGTTAAAAACAATTCGTTTGATCCAACTTATATAACCGATTAGCATAGACCAACTACGTAGCATGCATATTTGAACAAAGTTAGGAAGCTTTCGTACAAATTCTTTATGGACTAAACGAATAATCATCACCACACTACAAGAAATCAGGCATTTAGCGAGGAAATTGGTTTCCTCGCTGAAACTTTCCTCACTAAAGGCACACTATTTGCGAGGAAATTAATGTTCCCTTGGTAATGGGACAAAGTTTTAGCGAGGAAATTAATTTCCTCGCTAAAAAATTAATTTCCTCGCTAAAGGCACCTTTTTTTGCAAGGAAAGAATATTTCCTTGATAAAACTTGTCGCTAAAACTTTGGCGCCAACAATTTCTCCCGCCAGACAAGTATTTGCGAGGAATTGCAAAAAATTCCTCGCAGATTGTTGCAGCCAATTTGCGAGGAAATAGAAAAATTTGTCACTAAAAGGCAATAATGATTTTTTGTGTTAAATTAATTGGATGCTAAAGGTCTAAAAGATTTTGCGAGGAATTTTCGTTGCTACAAAAAGTTGATATTTGCGAGGCAATATAAAGTTTTGTCGCTAAAAGGCATTTTAATGTTGAAACCAATTTGCGAGGAATTTTGGCTGCTGCAAATAAAAAAAATGGGTTATTTGCGAGGAAATTTAATTTCCTCGCTAAATACACTTTTTTTGCGAGGAAATAATATTTCCTTGATAAAACTTGTCACTAAAACTTTGGTGCCAACAAGTTCTCCCGCCAAATAAGTTTTTGCGAGGAATTGCAAAAATTCCTCACAAATTGTTGCAGCCAATTTGCGAGGAAATAGGAAATTTTGTCACTAAAAGGCAATAATGTTTTTTTGTGTTAAATTAATTGGATGTTAAATGTCTAAACAATTTGCGAGGAATTTTAGTTGCTGCAAACAAGTTTGTATTAGCGAGTCAATATAAAATTTTGTCGCTAAAAGGCATTTTAATGTTGAAACCAATTTGCGAGGAATTTTGGTTGCTGCAAAAAAAAAGGGGTTATTTGCGAGGAAATATCGCTAACAGGCGACAGTGATTTTTGTGCCATGAGTATGTGCGAGGAAATTCAGAAATTCCTCGCTAATTGTCCCCTTGAAAAAAAGGCGCCAGATTTCCAAGGGGCAGGAACAAGATTTTGGGGAATAAACATTTTGCGAGGAGTTTTATTTACTGCAATGAAGTTGGTTTTTACAAGGCAATAAAAATTTTGGATGCTAAAAGCCTAAGATGTGTCAAGTTTTCCTTACAAATGAGGAGGCTTTGTAAACCCGATTGAGCCAAAATTCTACATGACTTATTAAATCAACGAGCACAACAAAATCAACGATCTCGATCGTCAGTGTTGTATTGCAGTTGTGTAGCTAATGTACATTCAGCTACTGCACAAACTTAGTTTATTATAAATTGCAACCTTATAAAAGGACTTTCTAACCCCGATAAAGCCAAAAATTTACATGAACAATTCAATCAACAAACACAATGAACTCAACAATTTCGATCGTCGTGATTATGTTGCAGTTGTGTGGCTACTGTACATTCAAATACAACAGAAGACTTAGTTGATTATCAAGTAAGTGGAACACACAAATTGTAAAGGTCACTACCAAGTATATTTTTTCAATAGACGATCTGAACCGTTAGGATTTCACGTGTTACTTATGCCATCAGTTTCACAAAAATTGGAGATCATCAGATATCGACACCCACATGATCAGAACACATTAAATGCGTCCGGAGGTATATTAAAGTCTTATAATGCATGACCGAGCCCCACCTAAGGTACTTTTTTACTATCGGAGCCGTCTAACTTTTACATAATATGGATTAGATAATTGTGTACCAGAGTGAAGTTAATTGAATAGCGTTAGACATTTGATCTGACAAAAAAAATTATTTTATTAATAAATTTACGTCCTGATGATGAAGGGGCTTTCTGAACTCGATTGAGCTAGAAAATTACGTGATTGGTTACATTAACAAACTAAATCAAATTAACGGGATTGATCGTTAGTATGTGGGTTATTGCGGTCGATTACATATTAGTATCCAAGATATTAGTATCGGTAACAAAATTATTTTTAGTAAAGGGAAATCTTTTGGTGAGGAATAATTTATCTCATATTCCGAAATTTCCAATAAACATTGGCGGGAGTGGAAAAAACAAAGGGCGGGACGGGAGAAAAACTTTGGGCGGGACGAAGGGGAAAAAATGGGTAAAAAACGACACCGTTTACCGTTTCTCTCTCACCCTTCCTTACACACCTTTTAGTTGATCCACTTCACGTACAACTCCTTTGCCTCACAGTCTCACACACAAAGACCTCTCCCTCCTCTGAGTGAATCTTTTAGATCCTTTGAACCACATCGATCCTTTGCTCACAAATGGGTATTCCAGAAATTGGGTGAATCTCCCTCTCGAACAAATACAGCTAATTTGGTACGTAGATTTGCAGAATTAGGGCTTTCATATCTGCTTCTTTGGTATGTTTCGATTTCGCGGTATGTTTCTGATTATAGTCATAATGTTTATGTTTTGATGAATGTTCTTAGTTCTTGTTATAATTTGTGTTCACTTATTTAGGAACGTTTGTAAGTGGTTATTTAAAGTAAAGTAGATGTGAAATGAAAGGGAAGAAAGGAATAGATGTTCATAGATTTGGGTTTCTTTTGTCTGCATTATTTCCTGCTGTGTAGCAACAAGTTGGTTGACTCGAAGTTTCAGCATTCTTAAGTCATCTATGGAATAGAACTTTTAGATACAAATTTTTGGAGCTATCCGGAACGAGCATGTACTCGATACTTTTCCTTTTACAATGAGTGTCTTCATTTTAACACATATATTAATATCCTAACTCTCTTTTTTGGGTAGATCGGAAGTTGAAACAAAACAAAGAAGAGAGTCTACGAAGTAAGAGTTATACAATCAGCATGTGTTAGACCCTATATTGGCCAACAGCCTGACACCAAACATGTTCTCTCTCACAAAAATCCCCGTAGATAGAGGAAATTCCTGGCTAACCTCCAGTTCTTCCTGTTTGACACCAATTCTTGCCAAATGATCCGCGCATTGATCACCCTCTTAATAAACATTACTAGTGTTGGAACTTACTACCCAGTTTGTCTCTTCTCTTGATATTCGCTGCTGTGACATGCTAGTGTTGGTGTTGTGCACGGTTGATCTTTCATTATTGTGAATTGTCATAGTCTGGGAAGAGCTATTGTTTTCGCTGTCTCATTGTGCAGTTGGCTGCCTTTGTACTATAGGCAGATTGCATATTGCAGTGAGTCCCTGTGATTTCTTGTGATTTTTTGATTTGCTAGTGCAGAGGGGCTGCTGCCCAGTTCTTTTCTCCCCGTTGTTTTCCATTGTCTGTATTGTCTTGTGTTCTCATTGTATTGATTATACTCCACTGCATTGGGTATGACATACCAAAGGGGACTGTCCTTGGAGTCCCATTTAGTTTGTTGTTAAAGTCACTATATATTTTAAAGGGCTGCTCTTAGAGCCACTTCCCTTTTGGGTTGTTTTGTGAAGGGTTAAAATAACACACCCGTACTATATCTCAGTGCTCTCTCTGGGCATTGTGCGTAGATGACTTTGGTTGCCTCTCTCTCTCTCTCTCCCACCTACCTAGTCACAAATTCTAAGCATTTCTAGTTCTAATTGCAGAGAATTCAATTTTCACTTTAAATTTTAGACAATGCAGTTTCTTAGGAATCTATATTTCCATTTTTCAGAAGATGCACCTGTAACTAAAGGACGTGGGAGAACTAAAGGTTTAGCACTAGCTAAGTTTCGAGGGCGTGGAGAGAAGGTGAAGTTGGGATTTTCTAGGACGTTGGGACGACCAACGAGTGAGAACGATGATGACTTGACTATGTACTCCACAGAGTTAGGTATTATTGTTCGGCAATTTGCTCCTTTACAGGAAAAAAGTTGGGAGGCGGTGTCCCAAGATGCAAAGGAAATGTTTATTGCGCACATTCGAGTAAGTATCAGTAGCATTTTGATGAATTGATGAAAAATAACTCACATAAGAAAGATAATGGGAATCATTTTACTTGACATCAAAATTATTGTCTTTATATATGAATTTGACTGGATGAATTTGTGGAAAACAGGAAAAATTTGATCTTCCTGAAGCACCTTATGTAAACAGAGCTATATTGCGAGCTATGGGTAGGCGATATTGTGATAACCGCTCCCGCCTCAAGAAGAAGTTTGACAAAGGGATTGTCAATTGCCCTGAACACATAGAGGAGGCAGATTGGACATATTTGTGTAACTTATGGCAGAACACCGTCTATGTGGTATGTATTACTTATTCGCTATAGTTAAGAACTGGTAGTATATTGACGATTTGAACTCTTACTGTAAATTCTTACATGTGGCATGATTTTCTAAATC
The DNA here is from genome assembly GCA_963854785.1 of Vaccinium vitis-idaea. Classification (NCBI taxonomy): domain Eukaryota; kingdom Viridiplantae; phylum Streptophyta; class Magnoliopsida; order Ericales; family Ericaceae; genus Vaccinium; species Vaccinium vitis-idaea. The sequence goes on from OY978222.1 coordinate 35,135,436, forward strand.
ATATAGATATTGTGGCACTCCTAATTTGCTATTGAAAATGCAGGGAAAGTGTAACAAGTATAAGGCTAGTTGATCTAAGCCAAGGATTCACCATGTAGCTGGATCAAAGCCTTTCTACAAAGTAAAAAATGATATGGTATGTCCTCTATTACTTCCTTACAGATTTCAATATTTGTTGAGTACAAAAAAGTCTATTTTTTCATGAAACTAATTCACCAGAAAAAGAAAAAGAAGATCGTGAATCCTGACCTACCTGAGCTTTGGAAGGAGACTCATTACAGCGAAAAGAGAAACTATTGGACTAATGAAAAATATCTAATAACGTATTTAGTTTTATCTTCCAGAAAAAGTTGTTTCAACATGTCAAAGGCATGATTTACTCACAAATTGCAGGACAAGTTAAAAGAAGTTCAGGGTCAATCGATGGAAAATGGATCTGTTCCTTTGACGGATGAGGAGCTCTCATGTGCCGTCTTAGGACCCAAACCAGGATACATACGTGGTTTAGGACATGGTCCCAAGCCTAGCTTAACAAAATCTGGTCAAGCTTCTCGAGCACAACTTATAAGAGATGCTGAAGAGGCTAGAGAAGCTGCTGCAGCAGCGGAGAGGAAGTGATGAGGCTCTAGCAGAAGCAGCACAGACTCATAAAAACACTGAGCAGCTATCAGAAACCATGGCTAACATGCAATCCCAAATAAATCTATTGTTGCAGCTAAATGGTCGCAACATGCCTTCCAATGATGCTAGTGAGTATCTATTCCTCGCTTTCTTAGGCGGCTGGGACCGTCTTGTGCCTATGTTTTTTTTCCTTTTTTTTTTTCCTGCATATCAAGTATTCGATGGATGTTTCAACCACAATTTGATGGGTTGGGAGAGTCTATGTCCAGTACAGTTTCTTGCTTGGCACAATTTTTACCTCCCAAAAGAATTATATAGGAGATCAATGATCTAGAGTATCACATGGGCTGATCCCACTCACACCGTAAATGGATTTCCTACGTGGTCCATTTCAAATACTGCTCCCATTCGACGGTTTGTGGAGGGAATTGAACTCTGATTCTAATTCTGGGTTTGGCACAGAAATTGGCTTATGAAACTGTAGTTGTGATTGGAGTTTATGTAGTGTTCTCACTGGTACATGTTCTCACACCTACCCACTTGAACCCTTAACTCCAGGTACATGTTCCCACACCCGTGACTACGGTTTGAGAAGATAGGTTTAGGCCGTTTAGCCCACGTTTTTTTACTGTTTGAGAAAGGGTAACCGTAAAGAGAGAAAAATATTCAAACACCAAAAGGAACTCCAATAAGTGTTTGTATGAAATCTAAGGGAAAAGGAGAAGACCAGTAAACTTTTTCACTTAGGGTCAGGACAATGATATACGGTCAGGATTTCTGCAGGTATTTCACCCCTCATCCATCGAATTCAAAGCATTCTGAAATCCATCTAAATGTTATTCTCAAGGTGGTATCTTTTTTGGTTTTCAAAGGCTTATCCTCCTCTCAAATCTGCTGCTACTAATATCACTATTTACTGCTACTTGTGGTAAATCTGCTGTTGTTATGCTTCTACTGCTACTTGTGGTAGTCTTTGCTACTTTTGCTCCTGCTGTGTCTCTATTTACTGCTGCTATTATTCCTTCTGGCTCGAGTTTCCCCTATGCTTTTACAAGTGTTCAAGTTTGAGACTTTTTAAAACAGTTGGATTCATTTTGAAGTGATTTTTTTGCTGACATAATACTCTGGCTGCTGGATATTAAGCTGTTGGTTTCATCTCTCAAAGTGCTCATGTTGCTTCCCTTTTGATGCTACTTTCTATTTGGAATGTTGTTGGGTTTTGCTACGGAAAATGTAGGATGGGGTTACTTAATGGAATTCTTTGAATGCTTGACGCTACTCTGATTTTTGGAACCATTTGCTGTCAAAATATTTTCTGGGCAGCATTGCTTACTGTCAAAGCTCCGATTACTTGCTGTCAAAACTTCTGTTTGCTGTCTTTACAAATTTGATTGCAATACTCTGTTTTGTGTCACATTGTTTTTTTTTTTTTTTTTTTCAGACTCTTAAGGTTTGCACATGAAAGAAAACTGGTATCCGATCGTATGTTTAAAAAAATATGTCATTTTACTATCTTCTCCCAGGATTATGGTCGGGGGTTTCAAGTAACATGATTCGACCTATCCACCGAAAGTGGAAAGAATGTGTCGTAACGTATTTTACCTCTTCCAGACCCTGCTATAAACACGAACCTTATGCCTTGGGTATGACGAGTACTATTATGAAGGCCAAGCATAGGGGAAGTGATTGGGACCTAATAGGCTTCATATATTGCTCCATGGTTGTGAATCTTATCTCTATCTATTAGGCTGCATTTTTGCAATAGACCAAGAATTAGAACTTGATATTAACTTGGCTGGATTTTAGGAAGAGTACAAAATTACACATTAAGGATTTGCATCTGGGATTTTGCTCCTATATTCCTGGAAATTCATCTCTGTTTGTGTGCATGTGTGTACGTTCACTAACTGCTTGGGATCTATTCTCTTTGTTGCTTGCATATAGTTTATAAGAAGAGGAATTTTTCTGGTAGTTGTCCTAATTAGCTATAACTGCAAGGCTGTTAGAGTTGTCAAAATATAGTTAATGACTAGTGCCACAGAGTCCGATTTTGTTTACCCACCTTAAAAGTGGGTGAACATTACCCACCTCCTTATCGGTAGTTAAAATACGATAAATTGGTGTCACATTGTTTGGTGGTTTACTATGGCATAATGATGCAGCAGGATTTTCTTAGCATGAACTATTTGCAAACGAAAAATCTGAGTGAACCAAGACATGGATTTTGGGGAGTTTTGGCAGGAAAAGGCTAGATTCACTATTGAAGTTGATGATGCAACTCAACAATTTCAAACTCTTTTAGGCTTGGTGGCAACATTTTGGCTTTACATTTCATCATGTTACCTTTTGCAGATTGCTCAACAAATGATAATGATTTTTTGGAGGATGTAGATGCAATGGAGTGCTAGATGGGAGACCAATGATGTTTTGAGGACAAAGCTACTTTTTGCTTCCACAATGAAGGATATTGGAATGATGCCTTTATTTTTGGTACTTAATAGTACATATATAGCTTAGTCCTTCATTGTGGTTTTTGTATAGATACTTGATACATGGCATTATGATCTTGGGATTGAAGTACCATGTTTTGACATTTCTGAAATGGTTTAATGTTCCTGTTATTGCTTTGAGTTTGATGAATTGAATTATTTGAACTATATATAGCAGATCATGACAGGAATAAAAAAGGATAGCAAGGGTTTTTTTGGTCGCCAAAAAAGTTATTTTATGAGGTTCCTCGTGAAAAGAAAACTCTTTCTATTTGTGTAGGATAATTTTCCTAGCAAAATATATTTCCTGTTTTGCGATAATTTTGTTTCCTTACCAAAAAGTCATTTTTTGCAAAAATTTGGTTGGTTGCTACTAAGTGTACCATTTTGCGAGGAAAATGCTTTATCGCTAAACACATACATTTGGCGAGGAAATTTGGGTTGTTACTTATGAGTCTACCATTTTGCGAGGAAATACTTTGTTGCTAAACATGTATATTTGGCAAGGAAATTTGAATTGTTGCCATTGAGTACACCATTTTGCGAGGAAAATGCTTTACCTCCAAACATATGAATTTCCTAGCAAAAGGGTTCCTCATTAGCGTCAAGTGATATTTCCTCGCTAAAAAGTTTTCAATTTTGCGAGGGAAATGCGTTATCGCCAAACATCCGAATTTCCTCGCAAATGGATTTCCTCGCAAAAGGGTACACTCATTAGCGACAAGTGAAATTTTCTCGCAAAAAAAGAAACTTTTTAGCGAGGAAATAGAATTTTGGACGCAAAAAACAATTGGAGACTACCCATTTGCAAGGAACGAACGACGAATGAAAATACCTCGCAAAAAACCTTTTGCGAGGAAATTATGGCATTTAGCGAGGAATTTATTTCCTCGCAAAAACCCTGATTCTTGTAGTGACATTGTAGTCGTTCATTTTGGGATCAAAATCGAATCCCAAAAAAAATAGTTTGAGACGTTACATCGGGTTGACACTTTATATCAATTGGACAAGAACATAACTTTGGATGGAATTACTGAAACAAATGCTCCATACAATTGTAGTACTAATTTTACAGAGCAAAAAGCACTCTTCGAAAAAAAAGATCACATGAGACAAACTAACTTTATAATAGACAGAATGATAAAAATGAAGCGATAACAAGAACTTTTCAACGTATATAATCATAAATTTCATACCCAACTATGAGTTCTAACGTCATGTCATGACATTCATTTGAAATACTACGGTAATTAAAACCCATATATAAACATGTTTGAGGGTCAGCTAAATCCTAATAAACCTTCCGTTTTCTCAATTTTTGTAGTAGACACCAACCACCACCAGGAGATCGACTGTCTGCTTATTCAACTGAAGTGAGGCTCTCATTGTAAATTCCAACTTCCATACTGTGAATACCTCCATAAATTTGATGATTTCTAATTTCTTGAGTTCGAAGGTCACAAGAGATCAATTCTCCTTCACCACTTTCCAGAAATAATTTGTCGATACCCAAAATCGCCACTGGCCTCTCAACACCAGCAATGGGTCCAACTGCGACTTGTTTAACCCAAGCTTCTTCAAGCCTCGATTGATTCATCGCCCATATTTCAAAGTACGTTGGGGTACTGGGTGGCCTAATTCCTCTACACTTAAAAGGGGAACGAATTAGAGCAAAAGATCCATTCCACAATGCGAGGGAGACATCGTGACCTTCCCACAGAAAAAATGGGATTTTGATTGTTTCAAACACTTCATCGCTCATATGAAACGAAAGGATCATAATTTCATTAATCATTTTAGATCCAAAGTCGCGAGCAAGCCAGTTAAAAGTTCCATTTATGTATGTATTGAACCTACTAGGGCCTATGATTCTAGCAGGCAGAACTAGGTCAGTATCTCTCCATGACCCACTACGTAGCATGCATATTTGAACCACACTAGGAAGCCTCCATAAGGTTTCTTTGTAGATTGACTCAACAATCCTCACCACCTTGTAGTCGTTCATTTTGGGATCAAAACCGAATCCCAAATAACGAGTTGTAGATGTTACATGGGGTTGACCTGTTATGTACGGGGGGATCGGGAGGGATTTGACTTCTCTAGTAGCAAAATTGTATATGCCAACAGTATGGTAATTAGAGATACAGACAAGGCCATTACAAGAACCCACGATAAACGAGTCTGTTAGGTTGAGCGATCCCACTTCTCTCGACACACCAAGTGTCTCGCTAGATAGTATGGTAGCAAAATAATCGAAGGTGTGATCATAAGAACAAAGAACAAGGAGATAACTATCGTTGTAAATGTAACGAGATGATGTCCGACTCAAGTGAAGATGCTTGTAGATGAATCTTGGGCTTTTAATCAAAACGTACCAAGACTTGCATACGCATTTGAATCGTAGAAGAGATTTCACAGGTAACCTCGAAAGGATCTCAATCTCTAAATCTTCCGGCAGTTTGCAGCTCATGATCTCCAGTAGTCTAGTCATTTCTCAAGTTCAGACCTTTTGTAACACACCTGAAAATAAAACCAAAGAAAGATGAAAGCCAAAACATGTACTAAACCCAAATCGAAAGTAAGAGTATATTTTCAACAAACACAAATCAGATCATCCAAAGGAGTATTAATAAGAAACAAAGAGTGGTGAGTAGTAAATAATTGTACGGACTTCATGCTCTTCAAGCATATTTCCATGATCACAATAGGGAAGTGATTTTCCAGAGCGTCGTATGCCCACAACCCATGTATCGTGAATTTCTCGGGAATGGGCTGCGACTCATGGGAGTTGCAAAACGAGGCGGTGGTTTGATTGTTGTGGTTTGATGAAACTAGAGTTATAAAGACAAAGAACAAACTGCAGTGGGGTTTGGTGGGGGTAGGATTGAAAGTAAATGTGGTAGTAAATGGCAGACAGAGAACGAACTGCAGCGGGGTTTGGTGTGGGGGGAAGGATTGAAAGTGTATTTACTATATATAAATATAAGTATATATAATGCTATTGCAATATCAAAAATCGCCGCCAATGAGCTTCTAGGCATACTTTTAAATACGTACCATTTCGGCCAGTACGTATCTGGATTTTGGACTTCCGATCTAGGGGTGTGACCAAAATATCGCATATGAACCGGCCGATTTCCGGTACGTATCGGCCGAGACGTAAAAAAACAGTGTGTCAGTCTTCCTTTTCAGTTTTTCAGTCTTCTTCCCCATTTTACGGATCTGGTCCGTGAAGAAAACGAACCGGAAATGACCGATCTACACCAAAACGAAACAAAAACCACAAATTTAAGCGATTTAGACCCATAATGGGAATCGGGCTCCTGGAACTTGAAGGCATGAAGAATATTTGTTTTTTACCTTCCTTCAATGGGAATCGGCCTCCTAGCCTGGAACTTGAAGGCATGAGGCAGGCCTCCCTCTTCCAGAAAACTTGAGAGAGAGAGTGAGAAAGTGGATTGAGAGTAAATTGGGAAAGTGGGAGAAAAGTTGAATTAGGAAAGTACGGAGAAATCGACTGGCCGTTTTTCTTTTTCTTTTTTTTTTAATGAAAAATATTTGTGAAAGTACACACTAGTTACGTAGCATCCTCTCATTTGGTTAACTGCTCACAGTTGGCCTTTTTTTTTAATTATATTTATTAATGTACAATAGAGTTCATAGACTATAGTTTTGGGCAGGAATTGGGTTGAGTTCCTGGGAGTGCAATTTTGTTTACCTTCCTTAAACGAGAGTGAACAAAATTCTCTCTCTTATTGGTTAAATTGGTGTGAATTCTACTAGGGTTCTACGATGGTGAACTATATCACTTTGATGTAAACATGACATCAATACGTTGTGGGACCCACAAGTTTCAACCAATAAGTGAGAGGGTTTTGTTCACCCTCTTTTAAGGAGGGTGAACAAAATTGCTCTCGGTTCCTGGGGATAGTTTTGCGCAGAACCCGTTGTGCTTATTTTCGCATGATAACTTTATCAGGGTGGTTGGACACGGGGTGGCTGTAGCCACCGCACAACAGCTACTGTGCATCATTCGAGCCGTCCGTTGTTCAGATAGACGACCCAGATTTTACCTCAGCACCTTTGCATCGGAACCATTCGTTGCCGTGCGTGCAAAATGAAATCTGGGTTGACCATCCGAGCAACGGACTGCTCGAATGCTGCACAATGCGGGGGGCTGCACAACAGGTGTTGTGCGGGGGGCTGCACAGCAGCCACACCAAATCCGTGGTGGTTTGTTTCAATTATATGTGCTAAGATCGGTTAAAATATGACTAAGTAAGCTAATGAGACAAAAAGAGAGTGTACAATCAAATTTTATACATATTGCTAATATTTTAAAAAATTCACGGTTGAGACAGCCGATTCCTGCGACGTATCACCGATACGTCCCGATACCAATACACCGATATCGTGACCGATACTGCGACCGATACCGCTATTTAAAACTATGCTTGTAGCTCAGTTGGCATGCTCATTGCCTTCCTCAGTGGAGGCGTGAGTTCGAGCCATGGTTCTGAATTCGCACCGAACAGGGTACCGGTTTTCTTCCTGGTATGGTACAGTACTGGTACCATTTCGGATTTAGCGATACTACCTGTGTATATATATAATCGAAATTTTTCCTAGTGTCACCCTTTTTTTTTTGGTAAATTATATCATCCAATGAACTATAATTGGACAACAAATATCATAAAATGACCTTCAAACGCTAACGAAAATGACACTAGGTTATGTGCTCTGTAATGTTTTGTTTGAAACCAGCCACGAATTCAACACTAACCAAATAGGAACGCATTCAAGAAAACAATCGAATCGACAACTTAACAGTAACATAATGTGGGTGTTAAGCAATTTTATGCCCGATGATGGAGTTCAATCGTTGAGAATTCAATTAATCCAAAAAATATTGATCGAATATCAACATGTAACTAATCCCAATAAATAAAATGTGGGTGTTAAACAAATGTAAACCGATTACGACGGGATTTTTGTAAACAAAATTTTTTACTCACCAATCAGCTCAGGAGACGATCGTCACGGCAGAGAAGTCAACTGGAATGGTAATCGGCGGAGAGGTGGCCGGTCACCGGAGAGGATCACACTCACGGCAGATCGGCAGCCATCTTTGATTGAGGGGCAGCAGTAGGGTTTCACAGGAGGGGAAACGTGAAAAGAGAGCTTTTACATGAACTTGATTTTGAAAAATTTACGAAATTGCCATCTGTAAAATCTCGGGCGGTACGTCCGGTATTGTGGTACCGTCCGGTATCGTCCAGAATGGACCGGAATTTACCACAGGACGGTATTACAAGGTGAGTTTACCGTTTTCATGCAAATTTGGTATGTACCGGCCGGTACGGTACGAGATTCACAACCTTGGTTCGAGCCCCATGAGGGCAGTTTGAGAGATTGAGGTCCTTGGGCTATGGACAGCCTCTAGACCCTTTGCGGACTAACATACTAACCACTAATTATTATTGAGAGTTAATAATAATTTTATACTTTTTCCGATTTCTTTTGTTGAGATGAACTAATAATACACAAAAATTTATCATAAAACAAGCTAACACGGAATAAAACTCAATAAGGATGAATAAATAAAGTCAAAGTCACTTTCTAGCCCAAAATAGGCCTATCTATTGCAAAAATGAAAAAAGGCCTATCTATTGAGGGGAAAGATGTATGCCTGAAAAAGGAAAGACTTTTATGTACCGGGTGGGTACCACATGCCCAAGCTTACGTAGTACCCGAACGCTACATCCAGGTCGTCCAAAAGTGTATTTGAGCTCAGATCGAAACCCTCTCTCTCCTCTTCTCTCTCTCCCCTTTCTCTATCCTTTTTCTATCTCCAAATTCGGACCATCCAAAACCGTAATGGACGGCTGGATGTACGTACGCGGTTACCACGTGGTACCCACTCGACACTGAAAACTCTCTTGATTACTGAATCTATCTTTAGAAGTAAGCATGGAATTTTATAAGAAGGGAAAAATAAAAATAACGCACAGAAGTATATTTGACTGCAAAGAGAAGTACTAGATATCATACCTTGGTACGCCTACTCAAAAGCAAGATCTGGAGTAGAAATATTCCCTTGGGCTTTGAATTACCACTACTTGCTAATTAAGATAGGATGGTTCGTTCGGGCGCTATTGTTGCTTCTGTGGAGGAGGAAACGATGGAGTTGAGAATAGACAGAGATTGTCACAGATGGAGTTTTATAAGGGCAGGGGATATTATTGCATGATTCGTAAAAAGATTCAGAAATTATTTGGCACGTGGATTAATTTGGGAGGTATTAACTTTTCTTCTTCTTTTTCCTCTCCTTCCCTTATTTAATGCAAATAAGCTGTGAAATTATGGCATGTTTAAAAAATTGATCGGGTAACAAAATCTTACATAATGATTTCATAAATTCTCAATATCGCATCAAAATCAAAGATCGAGGATCCATTTCCAATATAACTTGGAAAACTGGAGACCATTGGTCTTAATTAAAGAAATAAAAGAGTTTTTAATTTTCTATATTATTGCAGAATGACTTTTAGTGAGGAGGACTGTGAGTGCGACAAGTGACACAAACTAATTGGTTTTGTGATGAAATATTTATGCATGCATTGTATTATTAACAAGTGTCAAAAATCTTTTTTCAATTTCAAAGTAATCAATCTTGATTTAGTTTTTACCGCCATCTTTATTTTATTTCCAAATTTTGAATTTTGAAACCATATAATCAATGCTATATATGTTAACACGAACAACCCCTAAATGGAAAGTTTAAAATTAACAACTCTTTTAAAATTAACAACTCTTCCTTCAAAAGTAATCCTTTTTTTTTTTGTCTTTGATCAAATTTTTTCCGCATTTATTGGTTTTTTGTAGATTTTTGTGGATTTTTAGTTCATATTGATGAGAGTAATCTAAAAAGTCAAAAATTATTATCAAAATTTTTAAAAAGTCCACTAATTTTTGTCTTTATTCACAAAAATTTTAGTTTGGTTAATAATTTTTTACTCTTCAGATTCCTCTTGTTGAGACGAACCAATAGTTCAAAAAAAATCGATGCAAAATTAACAAATGCATATTTTTTTGGATGTTCATCTCGTTTAACAAGAAACGGAGATCACGAAACTACACATCACCTTCTTCTATGCTGTTTGTTAATAAATGTATGGAGAAAGGGAGCCATTCAAGTGCCAATATTGGTCCGGTTTGTTCTAACTTATAAGTTTACTCTCTGCATAATTGATTAAGTTTTTATTTTTTGAGATTAGACCACAAAAAAGAAATTTCTAATGAACATTTTGAATCCTAACATGAATGGCCTACCGATTGGGAAAAAGATTTGTCAAGGTATGTACAAGATAACTCGAACAACCCTGATCATAGAACCAAAAAATAGAGTGAGTTGGCATCAAGAATTGTATGCCCCAAAAAAGGCATCAACCACCCCAAACTAAATTCCAATTAGGAAATCCGTCCTTTTCACATAATGTTTTGACACATATGAAGATAAGGGTTACTTAAGAATACAGTATACAAGGTTTTGAATTCTACACGCATTTTGTTACTCAAGAATATGGCATATATATATTTTTGTCTATCTAATTCAGAAAGATTAAAGAAACCGACGCAGCTGTTGCTCATTGTACTGCCCAAATGCTAATTCCAACAAAGATTTGAGCTTGTCAGCAGACCCGCGAAGGTCTAAAATTAATGGGCAGAATTGACCCAAATCCAAAGAACGTCTTTGGGAAGTGCATGACATCAAAGCCCTGTAAAGCCGCAACTGTGGGATACTTGTATACATACACAACAGATATATCCAGCTATGACTCTGGAAGAAAAAAATCGAGATAATGAATCATGAAGTTATTATGAGCAAGGGAAGCAAACCTACATCGCTTTCCTCGAGCTGTCCACGATACTCGTCATGTTCTCTCTCGGTCGCCATATGCTGTCCGAATCTACCTACTGGCTTGTACTCTTTCTCGTCGACCGGATCATATTCGTAGCTCTTAATTATCGATCTCGGGTCCGTTTCTGCCGCTGCTACTGAAGACGGTGGTGTTGTGGCACTTGTGGAGCCCTCACAACTTTGCTTCTTTGCTAGAGAACTTCTTCTGGGCACAATCTGCCGTTTGGACTTGTGCCTTTTAAACATATTATCCTCCCTTTTCCTTTTTTCCCTTTTTGTTGCCTAGGTTTTACCTGTGCCTTCCTCGTCATCTCTGATCAGCGGATGCTAATGGATTCTGATCGTCAAAGCAAACCCTAAGCACGATTTTGAAGATATGAAGGAAGAGAGAACCGCAGGTGCAGTTATAAATAGCGCTGAGGCGTTTCTAAATGGCTTATTAACGTCTTTGGGTCCCCAATGTATTTACGGAGTGTCATTGTCGTCCCCAAAACATCAATTGCGTGGACTTAGTCCTGAGTTGAATATGTGTGAGAATTACTACCTCACAAATTAATCCACGTCCCAAATAATTCCTGAATCTTTTTACGAATCATGCTATAACATCCTTCCTCTTATTACAAGTTTTGCTCAGCCTTTGTCCAACTCATTATTACAAGTGTTGACAATTTTCGTGATAAGCTTGGCTTGTGAAATATTTTGAGCTTTGAATTTGAGCTTAAGCCGTGAAATTTTGAACTACCGAATTTGAGTTGAAGTTCATTACATTCTAATCTGAATGTAAAAGTATCGGAAGTGAAAAAAAGTAATAAGAGGAAGATTTTTGCAATGTAAAAGTATCGGAAGCAAAAGTTATGCGAAAAAAAGCTATACATCCTGTTCATTGTTCCAAGGAAGATTTTTACAATGTTTGATGAAGATATATTTGCTATATCTTGCTTAAGAAGTTTCCAATCTGAATGTAAAAGTATCGGAAGCAGTGATCGGTAAAAGATAAGAATTATGGGGACGATCTTACATTTCGTATTGATTTACCCCAATCTTTGTAATATTTACAGAATAATGCCTTGTTCCTGAGCCTATGGAGCCAAACACTTATTTGATCAAGCTTGGTTTGAATTTATAAACAATGAAAAAGTAATTAAGTTTGGATTGTGTTTAACTAGGGTAAGCTCAATTGGCCAACTCTTACATCTCACTAGGAGGTCAGAAGTAATTAAGTTTCGATTGTGTTTAAACATAACTCATGTTGCATTACTTTTTTTTTTTTTTTTGGTTCTCTACGGGAAATGCTGTGAAGAAGTAACAAGAGAGAGACCAGAGGAATTTTTTTGCATGTCAAGCTTTATGAATGTTGAAGAGTTTCACTTTTTGAACACATTTATTGCATTTTAAGAGACAATTTAATTATTAGTAATGTTTTATGGGTTTGTTTTTAATCGCACTGCGGTAACATAAAACTTTAAATATTTCTGGTTGTAAATTCTAATTTGTGATAGTTGTAATTGATTTATTTATGTTTGTGATATCATGCCTTAGAAAAATAAACGAGCTTGTTGGGCGTGTATGGAAAATAAAACTCTAATTGGACTGGGTTTGGGAATATAAAATGAAGCCCGATTCTTAATGGGCCGGGTTTGGCATGCACAAGTTTCGTTAGTATCTAGGTTAAGCCCGGCCCGAGGTATGTGCACCCCTACTGTAAACTTATTCGCTACATAATTTTCTAAAAAAAAAAAAAAAAGAGGGTGTTTATCCTCCGATTTTATTGGGCCACCAAATGGGCTTCTGCTTTTTGTGTATCGTAAGCTTCAACAATAACAATTTTTAAGAGCACTAAAACCTAATTGGACCACTTATTTCGGCTTCAAAAGACTTTTACCCGGACTAATACTAAAAATTATTAGAGTGCCTCCTTCTTTTAGACTATTTTTTGATGCGCTAGGCCTAGAAATTTGGGCCTTGTCCATGGGCCGGCCCTAGGGACAGTCAAGAGTACTCTCTTTCTCTCGACTAAAATGTATCACGAACAAATATCACTACTACAATTCTTGCTCATTTCATGATTTAGTTTTGTTTTCTACCAGCTCCTGTTTTCTGTAGTCTGAGAAACAAGAAAACTTGTATTGGTCATCAGTACGTCATGAATGCTAGACATTTTGTAAAATAACATAACACGCTTAGATATTGTTAATAAAGTAAACTAAGGTTGAATATGGCTCAATTTCATTGACTTCTCATAGTGCAATACAAGTGAATATATAGAAGAGAATTACAGTCATAGGAAGAGAATAAGCTGCCTATAATCATGGGAAAAGAGCTAAGATTGATCCTCCTATAATTATGGGATTATCTTCAATACAATAGAGATCCTATAATTATGGGAAGATTGGTTGCCAAACTTATTGCCTTGACTTGATCATTTCCGTGAATAGCTTGGACTGGATTGATTTGAACAGTTCCGTGAATAGCTTGGATTCTAATACTCCCCCTCAAGATGGAGCATGGAGAGACGTAATGCCCATCTTGGACGTCAAAGTGCGAAATTGTGCGACGCCTAAAGCCTTAGTGAAAATGTCGGCTAACTGGTCAACAGAGGAGATATGACGAAGCTGGAGAAAGCCTTGTTGAACTCGTTCGCGAATGAGATGACAGTCAATTTCAATATGTTTGGAGCGCTCATGGAAAACGGGATTACGGGCAATGTGCAAAGCAGCTTGGTTGTCACAATAGAGTGTGATAGCCGTGGATATAGGGACGGCCAAATCGTTGAGAAGCGCGCGAAGCCACAATAATTCGCAGGTGGTTGAAGCCATGGCCCGATATTCGGCTTCGGCAGAGGAACGAGAGACAACACTTTGCTTTTTAGTACGCCAGGAGACTGGACTGCCACCCAGAGTGATAAAATAACCAGTAGTAGAGCGACGAGTCATTGGACAACTAGCCCAATCCGAGTCGGTGTAAGCGGTAACCGTGAGATCAGAACGGGAAGAAAATAGTAAACCATGTGAGAGAGAGCCCTTGAGATAGCGAAGGAGATGAGTGGCAGCATCAAGGTGAGGAACCCGAGGGGTGTTCATGAACTGACTGAGCAAATTGACAGCAAAAGTGATGTCGGGGCGGGAAATAGTGAGATAAATGAGGCGACCAATGAGTCTGCGGTATGAACTTGGATCAGAGAGAGGATCACCAGAATCAGCAGAGAGTTTGAGGTGTTGCTCCATTGGAGAAGAGGCGGGCCGACAACCTGATTGCCCGGCATCCGTAAGAATGTCAAGAATATACTTGCGTTGATTAATAAAAATGCCAGCATGAGAACGAGCCACTTCAATGCCCAAAAAATATTTGAGCTTCCCAAGATCCTTTAACTGAAAATTGCGGGATAAGAATTCTTGTAATTGGCGGATCGAAGCTAGATCATTGCCTGTAACAAGCAAATCATCAACATAAACAAGAACAACCAAGATAGTGGAACCGGATTGTCGCGTAAATAGAGAGTGATCAGCTTGGGATTGTTTAAAACCGGCAGAGAGAAGCACAGTAGATAATTTGGAATACCAATTGCGAGATGCCTGTTTGAGCCCATATAGAGATTTTTGCAGATGGCAAACACGGAGCTCCCCCTGTGTGCCATATCCCGGAGGAAGCGACATATAAACATCTTCCTCGAGGTCACCATGTAAAAACGCATTGTTAACATCAAGTTGATGTAAATGCCATTGACGGGCGGCTGCAATAGCAAGAACACAGCGGACAGTGACCAACTTGGCCACAGGGGCAAAAGTATCATGGAAGTCCAAACCCTCTATTTGTGTGTAACCTTTTGCCACCAAGCGAGCCTTGTAGCGTTCTACGGATCCATCTGCCTTTAATTTTGTTTTAAAAACCCATTTACAGCCAATCGATGTTTTGCCAGGGGGAAGAGGAGTAAGAATCCAGGTGTTATTTTGTTCAAGTGCATTGAGTTCCTTGGAAATGGCATCACGCCAGTGAGCATGTTTTATGGCTTGGCTATATGAAGTGGGATCATGGGAGGTGGAGAGGACAGATATAAATGCAAAATGAGATGGGGAAAAGTGAGAGTAAGAAACAAAATTATGAAGGGGATGGGCCGTACCTGAAGACTGTGAAGAAGCGGGGGTAGAAGCAGTGGTGGCCGTGGGAAGGGTGGGACAGAGATAGTCCTGAAGGTAGCCCGGGGGGCGATGGGTTCGGGTTGGCCGAGAGGTGAGTGAGGAAGTCGGTTCTGACGGATTAGGAAGCCTAGGGGAGTTGTTGTTCGGGGGAGGTTGGGGTGATAGGGTGGGAGTAGTGATAGCGGGAGAGGGAGGTGGGTGTGGGGTGGGGTGATCAGGAGACGAGGAGGAGGGTTGATTGGTGGGAGTTGGAAGATTGGTTGGAGCGGAAGTAATGGGAACAGGTGGAGTTGTAGTGGGTGGAGTAGGAGTATTGTTGGTAGGGAGGACGGGAAGGTGTAATGGTTCGGTGGGATATAAATTGGTGAGACTAGGGGCCGGATCGGAGGGAGGGATAATATGGTGAGGGCTGTGAGAATCAAAAGGAAAAATATTCTCAAAAAAAGTAATATCCCGAGAAATAAAAAACGTGTTCGTGTAAAGATTAAAAAGACGGTAGCCACTGTGGCGGGGAGGATAGCCCAAAAACACACAAGGAACACCGCGAGGTTGAAACTTGTCACGATCGACACGGGATGTTTGTGCATAACACAAACAGCCGAAAACACGTAAAAATTTGTAGTTGGGAGCCCGGCGATAAAGGCATTCATAAGGGGATAGATTTTTTAAATTTTTGGAAGGGGTGCGGTTAATGAGATAAACGGCAGTTAAAACACATTCGCCCCAAAATTTGATAGGGAGGTGTGCTTGAAAACGTAGACATCGAGCCACATTTAATATGTGACGATGTTTGCGTTCGGCAACACCATTTTGCTGAGGAGAATCGACGTTGGTTAATTCTTGTAAAATCCCATTATCATGAAACAATTTTTGAATCGGGGCTGATAAAAATTCTTTGCCATTATCAGATCGGAATGATTGAACACGAGTATTAAATTGAGTTTTAACCATGTTAATAAAAAATTGGATTTTGGAAAGAGCATCCGATTTGTAGCGTAACAGGTAGACCCAAGTAGTACGTGTGCAATCATCCACAATTGTAAGAAAATATCGAGCACCGCAAGTTGAAAAAGTATGATATCCACCCCAAATGTCAACAAAAATACGAGCAAAAGGAATAGTACTTTTAGTGAGAATTGGAAAAAAAGGAAGGCGCGTGTGCTTGCCACGCAAACATGCATCACAAGGAAATTTATTTGTAGTACGACTAACAAAAGAAGGTGGTAAACTGGTAGGGGCTGGGTGTCCTAATCTGCGGTGCCAGAGGGTAGGATCATCAGATGGAGTGGCAAGGGCTGTGGATGAACTGGTGCGGAGGTAATACAGGCCATTGCGTGCGTCACCCGCTCCAATCACAGTCTTCGATTGGAGGTCCTGAAAAAGACAGAAGGTGGGAAAGAAGAAAACAATGCACTTAAGATCTTGACATAATTTTTGCACAGAGATTAAATTGAATTGAAAAGTAGGAACATGAGAAACATTAAAGAGAGTAATGGAGGGGGTAACAGTTATATCTCCTTTATGAGAGACAGCATGGGTAGAACCGGAAGCGGATCGAACCGGCAAAATTGTATCAGTGGCTGTATATGAGTTAAAAAACAATAGATGAGGCGTCATGTGAGATGATGCCCCACTATCAATAATCCATTCGGGAGAAGGAAATTCTTTGTTACCAGTAAAAAAAGCAGACGGATTATCATAGAAACCACTGGCTTGCGGATCCTCGGACTGGGCCGCATAATTGGAACGGCCTTCATTGGGGTTGGCAAGACGGTTGTAAAACCAATCGGGGTACCCGATGAGCTTAAAACAACCGGATTTGTAATGCCCTTTGTGGTTGCAATGAGTACAGAAGACATTCGGGACTTTTGCGGTGTGCTTGAGGAAGGTTGGTTGGAAGGAATTTGTGTGTTGTGGGAGGCCGGGGCTGATTTGCGGGAGCAAAGGGTTGTGGCCGAGAGGGTGGTCTGTGGTGGAGTGGGTGAGCTTGGACGGAAGATTGGTTGGTGGAGGGACTGCGGGACACGTGGTGGTGGCGCTGTTGCCCGCCAGTTGGATTGGAAGGGTGGTGATTGACTGCCCTTGGGTTTGCATGGGGTTTGTAACTTATCATGGCCGAATCTTCTTGGGTGGGTTGAGTGGTTGTGACTGGTGGTGAAAGCTTGGTCTGTTCCTCCGAGATTAATAATCCATAAACCTTCCCAATGTCAGGAAGAGGATCCATGGCGAGAATTTGAGTACGGAGAACAAAAAAGGGTTCATTGAGGCCCATCAAGAGTTGATAGACCCGTTCATCCGAGACCCTTTTTTGCCATGTAGCGGCCGTATTACACGTGCAGTTGTTGCATGTGCAGGCGGGAAGAGGGGTGATTGCATCAAGTCGGCTCCAAAGAGTTTTGAAGGTGTTGAAATAGTTGGTGATGTCGAGGTTGTTCTGTTCAAGATTGGAGATCTCCTTCTGAATTTTAAAAATGGTGGCGTTGTTCCCTTGAGTAAAACGAGACTCAAGATCACGCCATAACTCATACGGTGTGCGGCAGCTCGCCAGACTCGGAGAAATGGTGCTGCTGATGCTACTTAACAACCATGAGAGGACCATTGTAGAAACGCGTTTCCACAATGGTTGAAGATCGGGATCGGTGGGACAAGGCAAGGTATTATCAATAAATCCCAACTTGTTTTTTGCACAAAGTGCCATCTCGATTGAACGTCTCCAGGACCCATAATTGGTGTGGGTAAGAACAACGTCAACAAGAGGATTGCGGGGATGATCGGCTGAGTGGAGAAAATAAGGTGAAGAGAGATCAGAAAGAAGTTTCTGAATTTTTTCTTGAGCTTCTACCATGTCGGTAAAAATAATTTTGAGGTTAAAACTATCTTGTTCTTCGGGTTTCATTTGGTGTGGGAAGAGAACATGGACCGTGCTCTGATACCATGTTAATAAAGTAAACTAAGGTTGAATATGGCTCAATTTCATTGACTTCTCATAGTGCAATACAAGTGAATATATAGAAGAGAATTACAGTCATAGGAGAGAATAAGCTGCCTATAATCATGGGAAAAGAGCTAAGATTGATCCTCCTATAATTATGGGATTATCTTCAATACAATAGAGATCCTATAATTATGGGAAGATTGGTTGCCAAACTTATTGCCTTGACTTGATCATTTCCGTGAATAGCTTGGATTCTAATAGATATCGACATATATGGTTCTTTTGTACCGTAGATCATGGTTCACCAAAACCCGAGATCCAACAAATTAATAGGACTACGTGCTCAGTGCCAGGCACTTTCGTACGTAGAAATCTCAAGTTACTACGTACTCATTGTTACAACTTATATAACCAATTAGCATAGACCCACTACGTAGCATGCATATTTGAACCATGTTAGGAAGCTTACCTACGAATTCTTTTTGGACTAAACCAATAATCCTCACCACCCTGTAGTCGTTCATTTTGGGATCGAAACCGAATCCCCAAAAAAAATAGTTTGCGACGTTACATCGGGTTGATACTTTATAACAATTGGATAAGGACATAACTTTTGAAGGAATTACTGAAACAAATGCTCCATACAATTGTGCCATATCAAGCTTCAAAGCTACCCAACCATTCCTCCCATTGCGCTTGTTCTTTATAGAATGAATAAGCTCATGAGCAATGAGGATGCTATCTGAAATCTGTCGTCCACCAACAAAGGCATTCTGATTCTCCGAAATAATGGAAGGGAGTAAAGGCTTCAACCTGTTTGCAAGAATTTTTGTGATAAGCTTGTTGGATACATTACAAAGACTGATTGGGCGAAATTGACCGGGGGCTGTGGGGAAACCAACTTTGGGGACAAGAGTAATAAGGGTCTGGTTCACAGAGCGAAGAAGGTGAGAGGAATGGAAAAAACTCTTAACCGCTGCCACCACATCATTACCAACAGTGGGTCAAGAAGCTTGGTAGAATAAAGCTGTCATACCATCCACACCCGGCGACTTTATCGGACCCATATCCATAAGAGCTTTATGAATCTCTGCATCAGTCACAGAACAAGTGAGAGTATGGTTCATGGCATCAGTAACCTTGTAATTTGGGATTCAACTTCCAGTTTTGCTAATTCCTTTTCGTTCTTAGTTTTCTGGTATAAATTTATAGGGTCGCATTCTAAGGGTGTTGTCTATCAATAAAGAAAATCGAGATTGTTCTTCAAATAGTTTGTTCAAAGAGGAAGTATCTCTTACTCAAACGTGTTCGTGTTTTCTTCTTACAAATTAATTTCTAAAAGGAGGCTTTTTGCTACTTCGAATTGTTTCAATATATGTACACAGTATCCACAAGAGTTACACCACAAAAATCTTTTTGATTAATTAGAAATGAAATCGATTGAAAATCCATGTGTGACATAAAATGCTGAAGATCTCAAATAAAAATGTACAGATGTTATCAATGTTAATTATCTGGATTGCTTGGTCAAGCTCCTCTCTCTACTCCCATCTTCCATATTCTTCAAAACTCTCATTTGCGGATTTTATTCCGAGCCAATACTCGTAAGCGGAACCATAAATGGAGAGTCGCGAGAGAGCGAGAGAGTCGAATGGATGGTTTCAGGAGAGCAAATCTAGATCTAAGCTTGGGCAAATGACCACGATCTATGTGGATAATCTCCCTGTGGACATGGATGTCGAGTGGCTTGCCCAGCTATTTTCCAAATATGGAGAAGTGTTGGATGTATACATTCCCCAAAAGATGAGCAGGCGCTTCAACACCAAGTTTGGGTTTGTCAGATTCAGATTCAAGAAGGAGGCGTGGGATGCGATATACGATCTAAACGAGCTGGTAATTAGGGAGAAAAAGATTCTGGTCAAGATTGCTTCGTTCGGGGCATCTGATAGGAAATTCAAATTTGACCTATCAAGATCCACAAAAAAGGAGGATAAGCCATTGGGTTTGATCTCAAAGGAAGTCGGGCTGCAAAAAGGGGAGAGTTCGAAGTGGGTAAACAAGCCAAGGGAATGGAAAAAGGGGTCGAAACCTTACTCAGAAGTCGTGAAGGATAGAGCCAATTCAGATCGATCTATTAAGCTCGACGAAATCGGGAACGAATGGCTTTACAGGAGTGCGGTTGCAAAACTTTCCCCTCTGAAATCCATGGCCCTCATCCAAGACCATCTCTCCAATCTTGGATATCTTGATATTCAGGTTAGGCCCATGGGTGGAGACCATCTGATTATTACTTTTCCATCTATTATAGCTTGTGATTCTGTTTTCAATAACGGAGAATTTGCATGGATTAAGGATTGGTTTGTGGAGATCCAGAAATGGAGCAGATTTTCTGTCATTCCTCCTTCGCGTCTAGTCTGGCTAAACTGCTACGGTGTTCCACTCCATTTGTGGAACGCTGGTACGTTTATCAAATTAGGGCAAAAATGGGGAAGGGTTGTTCAAATTAGTAATGATACGCTTAAAGAAATCTCATTCTCAGTGGGCAAAGTTCTTATCTCCACTGAGATCATGGACACTATAAATGATGTGGTGACTGTAGAGAATAAGGGTGTGAAATTCAAAATTAGGATCTGCGAAGAACAAATCGTTGTGAACACCTTTCTGAGAACGGATTGCAATTGCAAGGGCTGCAGGGTGGAGGAGGAGCTGAATGGAGGTGAAGATGACATGGATAGTAACATGGTAAGACAGGAACAGGTGGCAGATAATGGCAGCAACCATGTTGACTTCGTGGCAGAAACACCATTTGGAGCAGAGGACACAGTGGAAGCATTTAATGAGACAGCTGAGACTCCAGAAGTGCAGTCTTTGCAGGTGGTGAATAGATGTAATTTGAGGGGCTCTATGTCTGGCTCCTTGGGACAACAACCTCCCTCATTGGTTAGGGATGGTATTAATGCTGGGGAGGGATTTGGGAATATACACGTGCATGCCAATTTCACAGATATCCTCTTTGGGCATAATCTGAGAAATTCAATTCCTACTCCTGTCCCTACTACTTTTTCTAGGCCAGCTGATGTGATGGGCCAGGAGAATAGCAACCAATTGGAGGAGAATATTGAGAGCACCCCTGTTGCAGATTCTAAGAAGGTGGTAAAACCCAAAGCAAGAAGAAAAAATAAGACGATTGAGCAAATTCTGAACCTTACAAAACCATCTTCCGAAAGGAAAAAACAGAAGTGTGTGGTGTATAGGTCAGCTGCTGCTGCTGTGGCCCTGTCTGTCTCTACTGATGGAATTGTTAACAAGAACAGAATCTTGTTAAACGAGGCTCAAGCTGCATGGGCATTAGACAACCTAATGGGCAACGATTTCAAGGGCTCCGAAGAAGAAGTGGTTAGCAAGATTTTGCAGATGGAGATTCAAGATGTTGAGAGGGCAGAATTGCAGGCTTTAATGCCTGCAAATTAGTGCTTTCAAATCATTACGGGAGTATGCTCATGCCCTTCACCATGAAGATTATGTCATGGAATGTTAGGGGTCTGGGCATAAAGGAGAAGAGAGGGAAGTTGAAGAAATTAGTAAAGGACAAAAAGGTGGATATGTTACTTATTCAAGAAACAAAGCTAAAATCAGTTACAGCAGATATTGTAACTTCCATCTGGGGTAACTCAGATCACCAGTTCTTGGAGGTGGAATCAGATGGCAATTCAGGGGGGATTCTCACAATTTGGAACCCGGAATTTTTCACCTTGGAAGAGTGCTGCAGCAGCAGGAATTTCTTATTGCTGAAAGGTACACTACTTCACAACTTCTCATGTACTATTGTCAATATATATAGTCCATGTGAGATACTGGATAGGAGGAAAGTTTGGGAGAAATTACTTAATCTTAAATCTGAATATTCTGATCCTTGGTGTATTGGAGGGGACTTTAATGAAATTAAAAGTATTAGTGAGAGACAAGGATGTTCAAGAAGAGACAGAGGTATGAGAGACTTCAACGACTTCATTGAGAACATGGAGCTGGTAGATTTGCAACTGTTTGGCAGGTGTTTTACTTGGTCTAATTCCCAAGACAATGAGAAGTGGAGCAGAATTGATAGGTTCTTACTTGATCCCACCTGGTTGGAAAACTTCAAACTCAAGCAATGGGGTCTGCCAAGAATCATGTCGGACCATTGTCCCCTTCTTCTCATGGAAGATGTGAGAGATTGGGGCCCAAAACCTTTCAAATTCTTTAATGCCTGGTTATCTCACCCCAACTGTTTGAAGGTCATGAAAGCAGCATGGGAGTCCAACAATGATCAAGGCTGGGCAGCTTTTAGATTGTTTAAAAGGCTCCAATCTGTTAAAGAAGCCCTTAAAGTATGGCAGAAAGTGGAGTTTGGTGATGTCCAGGAGAAATTATCTAAAGTTGAGGAAGATCTGCATTCCCTGGATTTACAAGCAGAAAATGGAACTATTTCTGGGGAAGATAGAATGAAGAGGAGGGAACTCAAAGCTGAAATGTGGAAGCTTTCAAGATGTGTAGAAAGAATGTGGTTGCAAAAAGCCAGAATAAACTGGGCCCTGAACGGAGATAGAAATACTAAATTTTTCTATGCAATGGCTTCTGCAAGACAAAGGAGGAATCAGCTGGATTCTGTAACAGTAAATGGGGAGTGCATTGAGGAACCTGATCTAGTGAAACAAGCAGTACTCTGTCACTTCCACAATTTGTTCAAGGAGTCTTGGAAGATCAGACCAATGTTTGTTAATAGAATTGGTAATGGTATTAGTGATGAGATGGCCCTACAGTTAGTGGTTGAATTTGATGAGCAAGAAGTATGGGCTATTCTGAAAAATTGTGATGGGAATAAAGCACCAGGCCCTAATGGATTCAATCTTTTGAGTATCAAGAAGTGCTGGGACTTCATGAAAGGCGGGATCATGGAATTCATGAATGAGTTTCATGGGAGAGCAAAGCTTCCAAGAGGGATTAACTCCTCTTTCATTGCCTTAATTCCAAAGGTCGATAACCCTGTATCTCTCTATGAGTACAGGCCAATTAGTCTCATTGGCTCAATGTACAAAATCCTCTCAAAGGTCCTGGCGGCAAGGATTAAGTCGACAATTCCAGTCATTGTTGGTGAGGTACAATCTGCATTCTCTGGAGGTAAAAATATCCAAGATGGGATCTTAATTGCGAATGAGGTCGTGGACAGTTGGAAAAAGTCTAGACAAAAAGGTGTCATCATCAAACTGGACTTTGAGAAGGCTTTTGACAATTTAAACTGGAACTACATTCTTCGAATGATGGAGATCATGGGCTTTCCTGAAAAATGGGTAGCTTGGATTGAGGAATGCTTAAAGTCAGCATGGGTTTCAGTTTTGGTCAATGGTTCCTCAACCGACTACTTCCAAATGCAAAAAGGGGTAAGACAAGGGGACCCACTCTCTCCCTTCTTGTTCATAATAGCAGTTGAGGGCCTCAATTGGTTGTTCAAGGAAGCTCAAGAGCATGGCATTTTCAGTGGCTTGGATATGGGTTTAGGCGGTCCCAAATTGACTCACTTGCAATTTGCTGACGATACAATCATATTCAGCCAAGCAAACCTGGAGGAAATTCAGCTCATCAAAAGACTTTTAAGGGTTTTTGAAGTGAGATCAGGCTTAAGGATAAACTACCATAAAACAGTGTTGTGTGGGGTAGGTGTAGCTGATGAGGAATTACAGTCTTATGCCCAAGTTCTTAGATGCAAGAGCAGCAAGCTACCAATTACCTATTTGGGGATGCCTTTGGGGATGAACCCTAGGCTTTTGTCTACTTGGAAGCCTATTATTGAAAAGATTAAGCAAAGATTAGCACCATGGAAAAGGAGATACATCTCTTTTGGGGGTAGAGTTACACTAATCAAATCAGTGCTCAACAGCCTCCCAATCTACTATATGTCCCTCTTCAAGATACCATCTGGTATTGTCAATGATATTGAGAAAATTCAAGCCAAATTCCTGTGGGGTGGAGCAGAATTAAAGAGCAAATTACACATGGTAAGCTGGGCAAAAATAACCCAAGACAAAAGGCAAGGTGGATTGGGGATTAGAAGTGTGAAGGAGATGAATGAATCACTTCTGTTGAAATGGTGGTGGAGGTTTGGGATGGAGAAGGATGCTTTATGGCGTAAGGTGATCGTAGCCAAATACAAACTAGAGGAGGGAAGCTGGTCTCCTAACAAGGAAATTAATAACAAAATGTCAATCCTATGGAAGGACATTATTCTAGTTCATGAAAGACAGCCTCATATGTTCTCCAAATTCGTGGAGAATGTCAGATTCAGAGTTGGTGATGGCAGGAATATAATATTTTGGAAGGACAACTGGCTTAATGAAACCTGTCTTGCTGTGATTTACCCTACCATTTTTCGACTAATCACCAACAAAGATGAAACACTGTGGGAGGTTCTAGCAAGGAAAGAGGAAAATTCACAATGGATTTTTCAGTTCAGAAGAAGGCTGTACCAATGGGAGGAGGAGACGTTAATGGCCTTGCATGGAATGCTGGATAGGGGGGGAGAAAATATAACAAATGGTGGTGCGGATCAACTCATTTGGACTGCCGGTAACTCTAACAGGTACTCTGTATCTTCTATGTACCATCTCTCAAAAGGTCTTGATTCCTCTAATATTGTTTTCGACTTGATTTGGAAAAATGTTGCCCCTCATAGAGTTCAGTGCTTTGGATGGTTAACTCAACTAGGTAGAGTTAAAACTGGGCTATACCTATATAACTTGGGGATTATCCATAATTTGGAGGATGTTAAATGCAAATTCTGTAATATTGATCATGAATCCTTGGACCATCTATTTCTTCACTGCCACTTTGTGTGGGTATTATGGACTGAAGTGTTGTCATGGTGGGGCATTCAATGGGCTGTTCCTCATAATGTCAATGCCTTGTTCATTTGGTGGATGAATTGCAAAATCAAATCTAGTCACAAAATAATTTGGAACTGTATCCCTTTAGCAGTCATATGGTCTATTTGGAATATGAGAAACAGACACATGTTTGATAATGCTTCTTTGGATTGGGTGGAGGTTTTGGAGCTAATCAAAGTTAGAGTTGCTTTTTGGGTCAAAACTAAGTGGGGTCCTAATACATACTCTATCGATGACTTTGTTCATAACCTGGGAAGTATTTTGACTGCCATTTAAACATTAACTTTGGTGGTGGGTTTGATTTGTGGCTGCTGTTACTGCTGCATCTTGTTCTGGGTACGGAAACTGCTGCTACTCTGTTCTGCTGCATTTTTGTCACTGCTGCTGCTGGGTCTGCATTTTTGTTCTGGGTTCGGATACTGCTGCTGGGTTCGGTAACTGCTGCATTATGTTTCGGATACTGCTGTTCACCTTGTATCGAGTTCTCTCTTTTGTATCGGTTTCTCTCTTTTGTTGACTCCTAGTCAACTTATTGTTCCTCTTGGGTTCTTGGAGGCATATGATTGTCGTGTGGTCGGGTGCCAACCTAGTTGGGATGCTTCCACTCGTTGTGATGCCGTTTTTTCCTCGATCCCTTTTAATCTTTGTAACCCGTTTTCAAAGATTAATAAAATTCTCCTTTTATTTTCAAAAAAAAAATTATCTGGATTGCTTGTTAGCACGTCTGGTCCATAGATTCGCGAGGCCCTAGACGAACTTAATGAAAATGAGGCCTTGTTTTCTAAATAAAATTGTCATTAGTACTACAAAATACAAAATAGAAAACACAGACCCCGTTTATTTCATATTGAAGCCTATATTTACTAATTTTAATCTTGATTCTAAAGTTAGACCTAAGAAATCCTTGTAACTTTGGTAAAGTAGTAAGATCTCCGCAAAAAAAATTCAATTTTTCGCGACATTCACATTGTATCGCAAAATTGGAGAGGTCCCCAATTTGAGACGAAATATGATTTTTTTCGATTCACATTCAATAATACAATAGGAGATTAAAAAATATAAATTAGTTTAGAAAAGAAACCACTAAAATATTCAAAATTAATCACTTTTTTTGGTAAATACATAATACTTATGGACCATTTAAATTAATCTATTCAGGACTATTGCTTTTTCAGCTTCATTCCTGGTGCTGGACCAAGCAGGTTATTGCGTTCGAAATATGTGGTTAAAAAGTGGGTATTGGGCATCTTTCTCGCTGGTTGGTAACTTGAATTAACGTTTGATGATAATCCCATGAGAGAAATTCAAATCTCTGATCCTGGACTTATTTTTTGAAACTAAAATAGAACTAATCAATAATGTTTTGTTGTGGATTTTTACTATCTTAATTTCTTATGTACTCAATATATGTTTTATTCGAGAAAATGGATCCGCTAGGATCCAACTCTTAGACGGGAGGAGACAATCCTCATTTTATACCGTATGTTGGTTGCAATCAATTGTTCAAATTTACTAGCAAATTCGAACCATTGATTTTAATAACGTAAGGTGTAGATGAGATTTGTCTCGTCGAGTCCAAATACAAGACTTGAATGGATCCGGATTCTTTGTTGAGAATCACACAAATGGAAGGTCCGCCAAGCTTGTTCTCCACGTTTCCTCCCTCATAAAATGGACGAATGACTAAGTGCATCTCCTTTTTGTTCTCCAATATTCTTCCCAAGGTCCATGATCCAAATGTAAGCCAACACACTATCATGGGTAGCTACTGTAAAGGATATTGAACAAAATGCTGTATTTGATGGGAAAACACGAAGAGGAGGTGTGTGGGTATTGTGATTCGAGATTTTTTAGGTAAAGTTGTGGGAGCCGCTGCTTCTCCAATAGCATATATGTAGTATGTCTGCAGAGGAGGTGGAGGCAGAAGGCTTTCGTTTCGCATTGGGTTCTCCGCTTTGCTCTTTGGAAAATGAGTATATATTGGAGGGGGACGCACAATCAATCAATATGATGCTCCAGAGTCATTCTACTGTCAAGGCATGCTCAGAAGTTGTCATTAGAGATGTTTTATCTTTAGCTAATAATTATGTTTCTGTTTCTTTTCATTTTGTTCCTCATGATTGTAATAGGGTGGCTAATATTATAGCCAAATATACCCCATCATTGGATGGTCCCCTAATCTGGCAGGGGCTATCCCTCCATGTTTTTTCTTGACATTACCATAAATAAATTGTTCTACCGATTGACAAAAAATAAAAATGGGTAATAAGTCTCATTTGGATCAATTTCTGGGAAAACTTTTTGCTACCTCTGCTGAAACTAATCATTTGAAGATAACATTGCCTTTTGCTAGAGAACTTACAAAAGACGAATTCTAAAAAAATTCCTACCCGGGTGAATTTAACATCTTGAAATGGTCACTGCAACACTCCCCAAAGTTAGAAGTCTTGTGCTTAGATCTAATTTCCAATCCTGTAACACTCTCGATATATTGGTTTGACCTGCAGGGATGAGTTCAAATTTTATAATATATCTTGGAAGACTTTCATTTATAAGTGTTTCAATATTGGACCAGATTTACTGAAAGTATCCTATGAATAAAATAAGTATAAAAACATTCTAAGTATCAATATTCCCGATCAAAACTTTTTTTATAGATGATATAAGTTACCAACCATTTCAACACTAAACAATCAGTTTAATCCTTCACAAATACCAAAAAATGAGACTAACAAATCATAAAAACAGGATACAAAAGAAGTAGGCAGTTGATTATTCTATTTCCGATGCTATTATGCCGACCTTGGGTGGCATACGATTATCCTTTTAATCTTTGTATCTATTCCTCCGAAGGAAAATAAAATCCCGTTTTTCGCCGTTCAAAAAAGATAAGGTGGTATGCAACCTAAGGTGGAAAAATGTGTCTACATGTACAAATGCGGTTGGATGAATGATATTAATATAAAAGAAGATCAAATGTCTAAAACAATGTAACCCTATTATATGACATACTTCCATGAATGGTATTACCAGTGCTCAATTTTATCAATTTGAAGGATCAGAGCATAGCTGATAAACCCTTTGTTAGCGGACCACATCCAAAGATGACGTTCCTGTGATTGTAAAAAGAGAGAGAAAATCGACCACTCCAAGATGAAAAAGAAAAAAAAACGTGGTATATGATATTCTAAAGAAAAGAAGATAAATCATTACTGAAGTTTAGAGTAATGACTACATTTTTCGATATTTATGTGTGGCGCTATTCTAAAGTATGAATTCGAATTGCAGTGATTATTGCTTTATACTGGTATGTGTTTTTGGAAATGCAATTACGGAAAGAGATTAAATAATAACCAACAAAATCCATCAGAAATATCTCCAATAGCAAGGATTGACTGCTGAATAGTTTGAGAAAATCAACTTGAAGGATAGAATAAAAGGGGAGATGCATTCCAAAATGAAAGGGGGCGGCAGTAAGGTTTGAAGAAAATTGTGAAAACTTTATTTGATTAAGGAACCAGTGAGTTATTTTTATTTTTTCCTTTCCAATTCTTTCCCTAGAGAAGTAGGATTTGAATTTTCATTTTTTCTTGCAATGAAGTAGAATTTGATAATTGATGGGTTCTAAGAGAAAGTTAGTTTCTTAAAACCCATCCAAAAAGTATCGTTGATAATTAAAAATAAATAAATCAAATTCTACTTTGCTGATAAAAAAAATTCAATTTCCATATAATTTCATGGATTTTTTCAAAAAATTTCTTGCCTTGTGTTTCGCTAGATATCACATTCACACTAATGATATAATCCTTA
Source organism: Vaccinium vitis-idaea (assembly GCA_963854785.1). Classification (NCBI taxonomy): domain Eukaryota; kingdom Viridiplantae; phylum Streptophyta; class Magnoliopsida; order Ericales; family Ericaceae; genus Vaccinium; species Vaccinium vitis-idaea. The sequence continues at coordinate 35,164,265 of OY978222.1, forward strand.
ATTTTGCACACGCGTTCCATGGGCCAAGAATTCTTGTATATGTATATGTGTGTGTGCCCTTTTTACAAAATAGTTTCAATGGTTAACGAATAGGGCTTAAATTTGAGTCATCTGTCAAATTAGACATTTAGTAAATATGTCCTCTGCGTCGAAATAGCCAAATTACCTTGTTTTTTTGGCCTCATGAGCCGTACTATAGTTTTGGACCACCTGTCCCACACCTCTGCTTGGTATGTTGAAGTACAACCATCACCAGCAGAAGCATCTTCGGCATCAAAGGTTATAAAGTAACGGCGGCCAGCGCATGCCACAGTGTTTGCCTTCACGATCTTCACAAACTTCAGCTTTGATCCCTACGCGCATAATGTTGACACATACGAACGATAAGGGTTACTTAAGAATACAGTCTATCAGTTTTTGAATTCTACGCGCATATTGTTACTCAAGAATATGGCATATATATTTTTTATCTATCTAATTCAAAAAGATTAAAGAAACCGAAGAACCTGTTGCACATTGTACTGCCCAAGTGCTAATTCCGACAAAGATTTGAGCTTGTCGGCAGACTTGCGAAGGTCTAAAATGGGCAGAATTGCCCCAGCTCCGAAGAACGTCTTTGGGAAGTGCATGACATCAAAGCCCTGTAAAGCCACAATTGTGGGATACTTGTATACATACACAAACAGATATTTCCAGCTATGAATCATGAAGTTATTATGAGCAAGGGGAAGCAAACCTACATCATTTTCCTCGAGCTGTCTATGATACTCGTAACGTTCCTTCTCGGTCGCCATATGCTGTCCAAATCTACCCCATGCCTCGTACTCTTTCTCGTCAACGGGATCATATTCGTAGCTCTTAATTATCGATATCGGGTCCGTTTCTGCCTCTGCTACCTTTGCTTCTTTGCTCGAGAACTTCTTCTAGGCACAATCTGCCGTTTGGACTTGGGCCTTTTGAACATATTATCCTCCCTTTTCCTTTTCCCTTTTTGTTGCCTAGGTTTTAGCTGTGCCTTCCTCGTCATCTCTGAGCAGTAGATGCTAATTATCGATTCTGATCGTCAAAGCAAACCCTAAGCACGATTTTGAAGATCGGAAGGAAGAGAGAACCGCGGGTGCAGTTATAAATAGGGCTGGGGTGTTTCTAAATGACTTATTAACATCTTTGGGTCCCCAATGTATTTACGAAGTGTCATTGTCGTCCCCAAAACATCGATTGCTCGGATTTAGTCCCGAGTTGAAAATGTGTGTCAAATCGGCCTCTAGATCACCGAATAACTTGCGTGTTGGTCAGGGCTCTTATATCTCACTAGGACGTCAGAAGTTCGAATCTCCCCACCTGAGTGTAGGGCTTTTCCTTTCTTTTTTTGTTCATGTAATGAGCTTATGTTTTGTATTGGTTAACTTGTTGGGCTTAGTAATTGTCTAGTAGACTCTTACAATTGATTAAGTGTTCTGGGTTTGTACTTTGTACTTCATATGTGATGTAATTAATCACTTGTCTCGATTGACAAAAAAAAAATGTTTGGCTTGTGTTTCGTCTAAAGAAATTTGAAGGAGCCAAAAGTCAAGCCAAGCTCAAGCTGTTTGGTTCGTTCAGCAAGCCCAACTCATAGGAAAAATCTCAATTAATTTGTGAAATATTTATGGGTAGTGTTAATGCCAAAACCACGAAAGGAGGACAACGGTAGACTTTTAGTTCACAATGGTAACTTTCGTGCCGAAAGATATTATTTTGCCACGTACCCTGATAAAACCCTTACTGTGCCTGTATTTGAATATCTTGATCTAGACATGAAATCTGATGCATTTCTATTGGGTCCTTGTAACGGCATATTCTGCATCGTGAACTCATTTTTCTATTGGGTCCTTGCAAGTGGAGTGGAGTGCGGTTGGTGCCTCCCTTATACTCTCATGCACATGGGCAGGGTTTGATTCTCGTAAGCACCCATCCCCCTCCCCCAGTCCCCTAGAATAGAGTAGGTTAGGATTAACGAATGACAAAAAACAAAAAAAAGAACTCATTTTTCGAGTTGGCCCTTTGGAACCCGGCAACTAGGGAAATGAAATGGGTAATTATCACTAACCTCCCCTGAGGTTTCTGACACCGAGTCACCGAAAAATACCTCCTCTGAGGTTTCTAAAATGACACTCACCTCCCCTTCTTTAGCTGACAATATCAAATCACCCCCCCTCCCGCCAAAAACCTTGGACGGTGTTTAAACTCCCCTGTTATTTGACCTTGAAAAGACCTAAATGCCCTTCCATACATAAAAGGATACTTCGGCATTTTTTTATCCCATTCCACGATTCCAAAAGAAAGGGCCCCACAGAGAGAGAGAGAGAGAGAGGAGAAGAAGAAGAAAAAGAAGAAGAGACGACGATGACAACGAAGCAAACCGATCAGATCACGTAGCGGCAACGTTGATCGTGATTTCTACTCGAACACCTGAAGACCGTAGTTCGTTTTTGCAGAGGAAGATCGTGTGGTAAGAAGATTGGGGAACAACTGCTGAACCTTTGTGGATCGCTGGTTCTTCAAGCTATTTAAGGTAACAATGGGTGATATAAACAAAAATGCAACATTTTTAGGCTTCTGTTCAAATTTTTTTCGTTTTTTTTTGTTGTTGAAATTGAATGGTTAGGCTACTGTAAAAACATATGGCTTCTGCTGTAATTTTTTTCTTTTTTTTTTGGGGCTTTGTGGTTTCCCCTTCTGCTGTTGTAAAAAGTGTGTTCAACTATTTTAGTTTTTTTTTTTATAGCAATTTTTCTTCTTTTTTAGTCAATTCCGCTTGATTAGGGTTTGGAAATTTGGGCTTTTGTGTTTTCCCTTTGGAATTGAAACAGATGGCTACTGTAAATGGTTTGTGCCATTTTAGGATTTCTGGAAATTTTCTCCGCTTTTTGTCATATCCTCATAGTCAGGGATGACTGCATACTTGGAATTTTGTGTTTCATTGCTATATGGATGAATATTTGCACATGGCTGCAAAAACATTGGCATCTTCAAATGGGATTCTAGCGGCATTAGTTGAAGATGAAGCATCCTTGGTTTCTTGAAAGTGAAAAAAAAAAAAATAGAAAGTGATAAAAAATAAAAAAATAAAGATTGAAAAGTGAAAAAGAAAGATTAGAAAATTAAAAAAAAAGAAAAAAAAGAATAGAGAGTAAAAAGAAACAAAGTGGAAATTGAAAAGATTAGCAATGAGATGGATACTTGGATCTTTCTGCTATGGCTGTGTAGCCTGTGTGCTTGCTTCATATTTCCGGTGGTGGTTGTGGAATTTTTTGGTCAGTGGGTGTTGACATTCACAGCAAATGAGAGTGAAGGTGAGGGTAATATAGGCATATTGCAATTTTCTGCACAATGACATCATCATCTTTTCCATCTAGTTTCTAACTGCATTTTAACGGAAGGGGGTGATTTGGTATTGTCTGCTAAAGGAGGAGAGGTAAGTGTCATTTCAGAAATCTCAGGGGAGGTTAGTGATAATTACCCGAATGAAATCAGAAGTATTTCGTCGGGCCCATACCTAACTAAGAGTACCTATTAGGCTATTATTTCACACGAGCATTTGCATTCGGGTTGGACCTGGTCACTAATGATTATAAGGTGGTTTCGATCGAGACGGTGGCAGACGAGCAGATGGTCGATTTCGATTATTCCCTGGTCATCAACCACGTTTCAATATATTCTATGCGTGATGATTCTTGGAGAGAGCTCACGGGCAATTTTCCAAATTGTTGTATGCACGATTCTGTGCCTGTCAACCCGGAAGGAGATGCGGCGTTCTATACGTACATTGATGGGGTTTACTACTGGTGTGCAATGGATGAGAAACGGATCCGGAGTGGGTGTTGTGCGGTAAGTGTTGTGCGGTAAAACGACGTAGTTTTTGGCACATCACTGAAGCTTTCAAAGACCTTGTTTGGAAGAAGGAAAAAGCCACTACAAAGTACCTAAACCCTAAACCCAAAGCGCCTAAACCCAAAGTGCCTAAATCTAAGTGCCTAAAACCAGTATCTTACCACAAAGAGCCTAAATCCCCTAAAATTGAATCTCAAAATTAACTCTCCAAATAGGGCATATTGAAGTGTACCAAGAAAATGAACAAAACTACGTCGTTTTGCCGCACAACATGGCGCATAACATATACCGCACAACACCTCCCCGGATTCGTGAGAAACGAAGGCAAGTTTACCTCTCATTTCACATGGGTGATGAGATATTTCAAGTGACACCGGAGAAAGGTTCAATCGACCGTACTAAGTTCTGTGGGGATCAGTTTGATGATGTTGGGAGCCGTTTGGGGGTGTACAAGAACTCACTCGCTTGGATAGAGTCGTACCCGAGTGGTTCCGATGTGCCAAATTGTTTTCACCTAAATTTGGCATTTTTCATCAAGGGCTAAAAATATGTGATCTTTTAGACCGATTTGGACCGAATTTTACTTGCAAAATTAATGGGCATTTGTAATTCTTAGATTTAAATGATTTTTGGGCCCGTTAATTATTCGTTGACATGAATTATTGGCGAAAACGGTTGTGGAAAAACAGAGATTGAGGCCAATATTTTATTTAAAATTAAATCGGTTTTATGGATAAAGATCTATATACAAGTTTTTAAACGGTTGTGATTAACCGCCCATGATCTCCAAGAGAGGAAGGTGTGAATCGGGTTTCATGGGACACATGTCAATAACATAGGCCATCTGCGAGATTGATGGCCCACGACGTCCCACAAAAGCCATGCATAGGGAGATGGCTAAGAGACATGTGATGGAATTTTCTTCCATGATCAAGAGTAACCCCCAAGTTCCGTAAATGGGGATGTGATAGCTGGACTCTTGGCAACAGTAGGAGTAAGAAGAAGTTGCTCGTTAGCCATGTCGGATCCAAGCAAGGGCCTATAAATACGTCAATTGAAGGCAAAAAAAGGGTTCACACACCATCAAACCTGGCGTTTATTCTCAATTCACTCACATTACTTTCCAGCAAAGTCCTTAGCCATTTTCTTCAACCTGCTTGAGAAAATGTTTGTCTTTTCTAGCCTAGCCTAGACTTCCTTTACTTACGTGTACGTAATTCCATCGACTCTGTTAAAGCCATTTAATAAAGTTATTCTTTTAGTTTATTTCTCGCTCTTTTGCTCTTACGCAAATAGAAAATATTAAGTTAGTCCTCGCACGTAGGCAATCCTCGAACCATCATTCGGTCTCACCCTTGGACCGAACGCAATCGTTTAGAAGAAGTCAAATCATGGTACGAAGGCTTTAGTACGAAGTTGAACTGTTTTACAGTTCTGGCATGCCCTCAATCACCGCTCTAGACTCGCGGTAATTTTCCGTAGAAACACAAAGGTTTTCAACATATGGGTATTCAAAGAAGGGTACTGGACTAAAGAACTGGTCCTGGGACCCTTTGCGGAGCGACGTATCCGCTTGGATTTTGGAAAAAGGGCGAGTTACTTGTCAATGATAAGGACGGGCGCTTGTTCCTAGCCAACCCAAATACCCTTGAGATGAAGGATCTTGGCACTGAGGCGCTTTCGGCTTTTGTTTATCATGAGAGCCTTATCTCTGTAAAGCGAAGACAGTGGAGGAGCCACATGCAGGCCCACACTGGATATTTGAAAGGATTTTTATTTTTTTTGCATTTTATAGAAAAATATAGATCACGTTTTTTATATATACAAAAAACTAATTAGTGCTCTTGGGGCGTTATTACTTGTTGTTATAATGTTATTCTCCTGTGCATATTTATGTCAGACTCAAGACTAATATATGAGTTTTACATGAATATGTGATGAAAGCCGATAAAAAAAGTAATAGAGAAGGGTGTTAGGGCATCACGTGGCGATACCCCAAAATCATTGTATAACTAATTACTCACAAACAAGCATTAATTAAGTGAAATTTTTGCTTCAAAACTATAACGTGTTTACGGAACCCCAGACCTCCACCAACTCGAACCCCAGACCCCCTTGGAAGCCAAGTGGTACAACAAAATAGGCTAAGAGGAACATCTATCCATAAAATGTAAGTCAAACGAGACTCATTTCAAATAAAAATCAAGATATGTTAAATTCTTTAAAAAGAGATTTTTTTTTTCACAACAAAAGTACTAGTATTTATAAATTGTGTCCTCACTGAAGCAATTTTTTGGCTACACCACTGAGCGAAGAGATGAGGGATCAGACAATTTATTAGAATTTCTCAACGCATGCCCGCGCCCGAGACGTTATGACTGGGAACATACCGACTCCAGCTCCGACGGGGATTAATAGTCATTTTGCATTAGCCAACAAGAAAAGCAAGCGCGGAACCATTATTTGCTTTTCGTTTTCCATGTTTTATTGATAGCCCCCTATGTTTTCCTCTTTTAAAGAACCGGTTTGTCAAAAATGACAAATTTATTGATTTTATGTCAGAAAAAAATTAAATTGGAAGCTTTTTATAGCTATTTTGATTCATTAAAAATGCTGAATTCTTCACAATAAAATTACATGTCAAGTCTTTACAGTGATTCATGTGCGTTTCCAAGTCTTGGTGCTCAATTATATCCAGCCCTGGTTTCATAGCCTTTTTTAGGCCCAGTTTGATACGAGGTTTCATTTTGGAGGGATTGGTAATGAGATGAGATTAGGATTGAGATTGGTTATAAGGTGGGATTATTAATGAGGAGACAAATCTTTTCCCATGTTTGTTTTTACACAGGATTAGATCATGGGATTGTTAATAAATGTTTGTTTTGTCTAGGATAGGATTAAATCATGGGGTTTGGTGGTTTGCACAGCTGGGAGGGGTTTGCACAAGAGAGGAATCCTTCCAATCCCATGGGATAGGATTGCCAATACCCAACCCCCCTTGGGATGGGTAATCCCATGCTTTTGTGGGATTTACAATCCTATGGTATTAGCAATCCTCCCATTTTTTGCAACACCAAACAAAGTATTAGAGGTCCCACAGAATTTCTAATCCAATCTCATCCTCCAACACTGGTATCAAACAGGGCCTTAGTTCACAACATTAACTTTGATGCCCACAGATATTCTTTTGCCACGTACCTCCTTTACGGTGCCTATATTTGAGTATCTTGGTCTAGTCATGAAATCAAAGGCGCATCTATTGATGGTTGGGTATTGATGACGATGAAATAAAAATTGCGTACATGTGGATGTAGGGAAGCGTATTGAAAAGTAAGAGGAATAGATAAGCAATCTCACAGGTCGAACATAGAGAAAGCTCTATGTTACACACCCAGAAGTTGCCCCAGCGGTTACGGCGAGTGCCTGACTTTGGGGGTAATCTCCTTAGTCAGGAATCCGATTCCCCGCAGGGTGAGTACCTATGCTAAGTGGAGGACCGTGACTGGTCGTACAGTGGGTCCAATTAGTGGCCTGTTGTAGGGCTCTTCCTCGGTTATTAAAAATAAAATAAAATAAGTCCTATGTCAATTTGTCCCAAAATATTGTGTTAGCCATAGAAAAATAAAATCTTCTGGACCTATCATTTTGTCACACTTTCCTAAGTCCTGGGCCTATCATTTTTCGACCTCAAAACTCTCCCGACCCTCCACTGAAGCCCAACACCCCATCCCTCCATAAAAAAATGGATCCACCATCTCCATACTTGAAGTTTTGTTTACATTACTTATTGGAAAGTGTTATTCGCACTTCTCTTTTCTCTATTAGTACTCCATTTTTTTGTCTTTATTAGGTAAAATTAACTCTTACACTTTATATATAAATACAAAAAAATAGTGTCAATAGAAAAAATGGGAATATCAATATCAATTTCGTACTTATTTATACAAACTAGTGAAAGGCCCGTGTGCAAGGCGCGAAATCTGAGCCCCAATACAGAATAACGGCAAAAGAATTTGCAAGCGTGAATCTTACGGGGAATTTTGAATAGTGTGTTGCATTAATGAAATAATCAGTGTGTGTGTGTGTGTGTGTGTTTTTTTTTTAACTATAACTGCATAGTAAGAGTTTTCTCATCCGGCTCAACAAATTTTTGACCAAATTAGACCTCAAAAATAACTTTTGGAAATTAGCTAGTCACTTTTCCAAAAGCACACAGAAAATCAGGCTATTAGTTCTAATTTTATGGCATTAAACTATTCTTTTTTTTTAATTCTACTTTTCTATTCAAATATCTTTTAAATTTTTTTATTCTTATATTTCCAACTTTCAAACAGACATATTTGTAATGGCTATATTTCAACGGTGTATGCATAGGCTAGCCTAGATATCCATGACATTGTCCAAAAAAATAGTGGCTAAGAAGAATACTAGGAAGGAGATCTGGGTCGCCTATCCTCCGGTATCTTGATTTGGGACTATGATTACTGTTCCTTTGAGGCTGTGTTTGGATGGCCACTATGTTGAGTATGAATAGGAATGTGATTATCGGGAATTAAATTCCTGAGAATTTCTTTGGGCAGCAATGTGGGACAATATTTCTTAACATCCCTCCTCACGTGTAGCCGCATTTGAGGTCTGTCACGTGAGGTGGATGTTAAGAAATATTGTCCCACATTGCTTAGGAGTTGAATGGGTGATAACTTAATATATGATGGGACCTCTCCACTCATTGCCAATTGGTTTTGAGATGGATATAAAGAAATATGCGGAATGCATTTTGCAACAGGAGTAGTGTTTGAGAGATACATGTAGAAGTCAACGTGTAAAAAACTCCTCCCAGATTCAAAACACATTCTGACCATAATGTAAAAAATCAAAAGCCAAAAAGTTAAAAATACAAAGCTGAAAAGTAGGCTCTCAAACACCCCTGTAATTTCTTGAAACACCGTCAAGTGTAGGAGAAGATCGTAAAGCACATCGGACGATGCTCTTGAAGCGATTTATCTATTCGAGTACCACGTGGTGGTGCTCTAGGAGTACTGAATAATTACTCATCCTCTAGAAGCTAATTATTATTGGAATGTAAAATTCGGATCGGTAGATATATAGATATTTGGAAGGGAAATGATTTTCACAACTGTAACTCCACTTGAAGCACTCCCTTTTTGTCTTTATGCACCTTGAAATTACCAAATTAACCTTACCACATGAGTCACTTTTTTCATATGAAGGGCAATTTAGTACTTTCAAGTGAATAAAGACAAAAAAAAAAGAGTGTCTGAGGATAAAAGGAGGTGTAAAAATCATTTTCCTTTTGGAATTACTAGTTTGATGCCTTTGTGCACGCACGAAATCCCGTACTCGTGCTTTTGTACTTTATTATTATTATTTTTTGTTCGTGCTGAATGTTGCTCTATAAGTTTTTTACTAATTACAAATTTACTTTAGTCCGCAGTGGCTATTTTAAGCAGCAGTATTCTTTGCATTGAATATTCGAACGTAATTTCCAAAAAAATAATAATAATTAGTTGCTTAGGTAAAATAAAGATACCACTTTCAATCGTGCAACGATAATTGAATGTGAAACTGAGTAAAGAACAATTGCATGTGCTGAAAGGCATGTGCTCCGCATACCAACAACCCAACTATTGATCTCTCCCGTGTAAAAAGGACCCAACAACTACATTGTGGTTTATATGATTCTCCAAAATGAGTCACACCACACCTAGAAATAAAACCAAAATTAATTTTGCAGCTAAAAGAAACAGGATTGTATAATGAACAAATAAACAAATGATGCAGTCCTTATTGCAGAGTCCCAACACAAGTAACCCTCAGAAAACTAATGGAGTACTTTGGAATGATCAACAAGCCCGGAATAAGATGTGGCCCTTAGTTGGGGTTCAAGGAAGTTGGAAAAAAGCATAAATGAAAAGATTTTATGAACCAAAAATAAGTGAAAAAAAATAGTAGTTGCAGTTCCAAGAACAACTGAGGTTCAACATAAATCGTCACTCATCTCACAAACCGACATCATCATTCTCCAGATATGAAACTCTGGTTTTCATTTACTCAAAACTATAGGCGGAATTTCGCTAGTAATTGCTTTGATCATTTGCAAATTCTAGTACCACATTTCTTATATGATTTGAACAAATTATTCAGCACCGATAACAAGAAGCATAGGTTATAATCACTCACAGATAGAGAGAGGAAACAAAAGTCACTCAACTGTGAAGAATATGACTTGCTAGGAACCAATTAATCATGAGTTTTTCTATTTGAAATTGCATTTTATTTTAAAAAAGAGATAATGATATTGCAAGTTTGACCCTCTGATATTGTATAGATACTGTTAACTTGTTCCACACAACTCTTTTGCTTCATAAAATGTTTTGTCTTGTTTGAGTAAATAAGAACATGAGTCATACTTATATTGCACACAACTCTTTTGCTTCATTAAAGTTTACGTGAATAACTAAAAGAGGAAAACAAGAGGACCAAAGGCCAAAAGAGGGGCAAAATTGAAAAAAGAAAAGAAGCGAAAGCCAAATGGAGGATTTCCTTTTAATATAGAAGGATTATCATAATATCTGAAAAAACGTTTGGATGGAATAGATTATATAGAAGGATTTTGCGTGTGTATGTGTTACATAGACAATCTAAAAAGTTCCTTTAATTTGATTTGATTTTTGGATTTTACATTTTCCGGTTCATTTTGCAAAATTCATTTTGATGGAATGAATTTTGTAATTGGGTCCCAAACAGTCGTAATTAACAAAATTCCACCGTATATATATTATTATAGTCCGTGTCCACATTAACTAAACATTCTGTCTCCGCCCTTAGTTACCTGTCACCAAAAAGAGTACCTGTTTTCCGCATATCCGACGGTTGGTTGTGTCCATGTACCATTGAGGACCTGATTCAATTGAATTGGGTTTATGGAGTTTATGTTCTTGAACAGAAGAAGAAGAAGAAGAAGAAGAACATTATGGAGTCCTTTAACATAAAATTGCCTTCCAATTGAGATTGCGATACAAACTCTATCACTGAGGACTGCCCAAGATTGCAGTCTATTAACATAAAGTTGCCTTACAAATTTGAAATCAACTTCAAAGTCAGCAGAGACAACGCTTACAACTGCCCTACTATTTCTACAAGAAAAGTGTAAGTTCCAACGATTACAATCGCGATGCCCAGTAACACGATGAACCCAGTAATGATCGGTTCAAATCCCAGTCTTCGGCAAGAGCCAGATATCTTCAAGTAACACAAGCAGGGAATTATAACAGAAGCTGCCACGCTCAGAAATGCAGTCAGCAGAGGCAGACAATGCTTACAAATGCCCTACTATTTCTACAAGAGAGGTGTAAGTTCCAACGATAACAATCGCAATGCCCAGTAACACGATGAACCCGATAATGATCGGTTCAAATCCCAGTCTTCGGTAAGAGCCAGATATCTTCAAGTAACACAAGCAGGGAATTATAATCGAAGCTGTCACGCTCAGAAATGCTCCGACAAGTGACATGAGATACCCAAAAAATGGGATGGATATAGCTACGACAACAGTGCTGATCACCAAGGTGGATCTGATCAAGAAGCTAATTGGCTTTTTACTGTAGTATGCTCGGAAGCGATTTTCGATAGCATTCACTATTGGTGTTACCATGAGTGCATATTTAGCCACAGGATTGACTAAGGCAGTGTATATTGCCACCTTTGAGCTGATATTTTTGGTTGGTAAGTTTAACGTTACCTGCGACTGTACGTCACATCCAAACATCAGGAAACCAGATATTGCCATCGATGCATAGGTAATGGTACAAAAGAGAAAGCATAGGAGCAACACCTGCAACAGAGCAAGAGAACGAAATTAGCTTGCAAACCAATGGCGACTCTGGGAATTTTGTACGTTTGAATTCTTTAGAAAATTTTCCCCACAAGTAAACGAAATTCACTAAATGAAATTAACATCAAAGTGTTTGTTTAAACTCATTAAATTTTATCCAAATTCAAAAAACTCAACCCAAGATGATTCAAACAATTTACCTTAGAGAATTGCTTTTTGTTTTCCATGGAGGTGTACAGGGTGGGGAAAACTGGATGGGCACAATAGCAGAATGCATATAAGCTGACCGCGGTTGGGAATCCCTTCCAATTGAGAAGGGTTCCTTTCTGTTCAAATCCAATACCATCATGCATTCCGGCCCACACAATCGAGCCTAAGATGATAACAGAAGCTAAAACTCCGCTAGCAGATATATAAGAGAGGATGTTCATGTTGTTCAACCAAACCGTGGGCAGTATAATGAGGGCGACAATCATAACAAACATTTGTTTACCACCCAATGGTACTCCAGCAATCTCCAATCCCACATCTGGCCAAAAATTTTGCAGATTATCGCCTTCTAGAATCAAGAATCCCGTGGCAACCAGGTAGAGTTCCATGTTCATGAAAATCGATAACACCATTCTTCCCTTGTTTCCAAATGCTAGCTCACCTATGTCCGGATAGCTTCTTATGTGTGGATCTACATCCATACATCTTTTTATTAGCAAGCCTGTGTAGAAGGTGACTGCGGCGATGACGAGCAGGAGAAGTAAGCTCAGCCACCCTCCTGATGCTAGTGCATAGGGAACTGAAAGTATTCCAACCCCTGAGGAATAGAACAAAGAGGAATCATTGCAGTTTCTTTTCAAATCAATGTAGCACTAAAGAAAATTGGTTGGAGAAATGAGGTTGATTTGAGAATGTAAAAACTCACACCAACATCAGGTTAAAATGAAAATGAGAACTAGCAGGTGAAGTGTTTTCTGCAGGAAGCTATTCTAAAAACAGGATGGATTTCTTTTATTCATTACCAAACAAAGGTATTGGTAGAATATCATCTTTACTGATCAAATTATGCATATCCATTAAACAGAACTCGTACATTGTTTATCGTCATTTTTTAGACAACCGGAGTTTACACGCAACTGTCGACTGATCTGGAGGCTCTGAAGTTAACTACTGGATGAACCTTCGGAGAGTTCGACGGTATTCTTTCTTAATGTAAAATGACCATTAGAAAGAACAAAGACTAAATAAGTAGACTGACTATGAAGAGAAAGAAGAGTGGCTTTCCCCTAGCAAGAACAACATGGTTTTTTGGGTAACCAAATAGCACAAACATCAGCGACTAGGACAAATAATTGTCTTGGGCTTCAATTTCGTTCTAAAATTTTACATCAGCAGCCAAACAGGAACAGTGATTAAACAGGGAAACCAAGGAATGGCCAAAATGTTCTCCAAAGCACAGTAAATTTCAAACATCTTAATCACCAGAACCTAGTGAAGTAATGAACGTACAAACTCCATAGATCACAAGTTAGAACCCTAGATCAAATTCGATAAAGAAATTGGGTTTTCCAACGTAGGGTCCAGTGGTGTCTCCTGAGTCCAGACCATAAACTAAGAGCATCTGTTGGAGCCAATTTGTGGAAGCCAAATCCTTTTTCCTTTTTGGCTTGCTGCAGTGTAATTTTGCCAAAGGTACCAGAGCTATTTTTTGGCCAACTTGATTTGTAGACGTCAAATCACATCATAAGCATTAAAACACACCCAATACCAAGTCTTGGAAAAATGGCCAGGCCGTTTTGGCTTGCCGTGGAGAGGTGCGAAATGGCCTGGGAGCCCATTTTTAGGTTCGGCCGGAGGTTTGGCTCCCGTTGGAGATGCTCTAACTAACCCCAATTGAGTACAACAAAAGAAAAGAGCAAAAAAAAAAGAAACACCAACACAAAATCAATCAAACCTGACAAAGCATTGAGTCCATTGAAACAGGTCTTGAAAAAGGAGGTGTTTCCCTCACCTTCCTTCTTCTCACAAATCTTGTCATGATTCTCATCATTGTCAAGCAAGAGTGGTATGGCAATGGAATACCCATCTCTAGGTCCAGCCTCCATTGGGGAGAGAGAGAGAGAGAGAGAGATAAGTGCAGCCTCTAGTCCAAGTATTTGGCAGCTACCTGTTCAAAATGGGATGAGAGTAAAATAAGGAGCTTAATTTGTTGATGGTGTGATAAAAAACCAAGGGATTCCATGTATTTATATACGTCTACATTAATTTTGAGGCGTGGGGTTTTTTCCTATAGCTGCCAAAGAAATCATTTAAAATGTGACAGTCTGTCTAGCACATCATTTGGACACATCGTTTACAACAAAAAACCTCGGCTAGCGGCCTCATTACCCACATGACTACAACGATATTAATGGCCCTCCACTAGTAGATTCAACTCGGAATTGTTGACTCACTGCCCTTCTTCTGGCTACCCTTGTGCGGTAACTACGTGTACACATATCAATCACAGATCTAACTACCAGATGGCTCCACAACCAATCGATGCATGTGAGACCCACAATATCGACCGGCTGCAGAGTCATAGAGGCCAGATCTGTAATTGGCGTATTTAGATTTTAGTCTCTGGATGCGATAAGTTGACAGCAAGGATTTTTTGAGTTATCAAAAGAATTACGGAGTATTTGTGTGACGTTCTTTATATATGTACAGTCTACAAGTGGAGATTACGTTGGCATAATGTATAAGAGACAAGGCATTTAATAATCTCTCCATTCAAATCATTTTGGCAACAAATAAGGCTTGAGAAAAGGACATTTACAATAGCATTTGTGAATTGCAATTTTGCTAACTATTATTAATTTGGAATAGGAAAATAATTTATGAAGTTCAGTAAGCTAACTGTTAGTTAATCTAGGTCCTAGGAACTAATTGGCCTTGTTTGGTTTGGTTTCCAAAAACCGGTTTTCTCAATTATTATTCAATTATTACCCCTATTTTTAAATATTATTTTTATTTTTCTCTCTATCTCTCTCCAATCATTAATACCTATTTTTTAATTATTATACCTATTTTTCCATCTAATCATTACAAAAACCAAAACTCAAAACCAAACCAAACACAACCAAAATGTCGCCTTCTCTGTCTGGTTTGTAGACGAATGAGAGGTGAGGCCAAAAAGCAATTATAGGATCATTAGGACGAAGAAATTTTTCTTACAGCGTGAAGTGTATTGTCCAGATTCATTTGAGTTTCATATCCTAAATGACTACGCGCACGGATAACTCCATGGGACCCCGTAAGAATAATTCAAGCCGTTTATTGATTAAAAAATATGTTTTCAAATGGCCTAGCAAAAAACTAGCTCAAATGGACAGCTTTAAGTGCTTGATTTAACATTCTAATTTTTTATTTCATGTTTAGAATTACTAAAAATTAGAAAATTAGATCAAACACTTGCTATTCAATTGAGCTGATCTTTTACGGAGCCACTCGAAAACATATTTTAGAAATAAGGAAGGCTCGAATTATTCGTGTAAGACCCTGAAATAAACAGGGGTGGAGGGACCATACATAAACAATGGTGGGTTGCTCGTGTCAGTGCATACATAAATTAAATTTTCTTTGCTATTGTCAGTGCTAGGTTGCTCGTTTGAAATTAAAATAATTGTTTCCAACATAATTTGAACCAAATTGTTATAGCCCCAACAAAACTAAACAAGTCTAGCCCAATTATGAGAGCCCATATATAATAAACATGTAAGGATAATGGTTGCCTAACATTAGATTCAACGTGGAAACACTAAAAATTGAAGGAAACTAGACGACTTCTTTGCATACAGTTTTTCATCGTAAATACGCTGTGTATTTTTCTCAGCGCTAAATTAAAATCCTGGAGCTGTCCCTGAACTCAGTCCCCCGGGATTCTCAATCCTAGCTCCGCTACCGGAAATAAACCCCATAAAAACAAAATTCTTTGACTTTCGAGCGATAGAATACGGGATATAAATTATTAAGAAAATTGGTTGGACAGAATTCTTGCCAAATGTGAGACTATTCAAGAGTAGTACTACTACTAGTAAAAAATAGTCCATGATTATCAGCCCACGATCCCATCCTCCAGCTAACCCGCCCTATCTATCGAGTGATAATTCAGTGTTCTTGAAGTATAATTACGTGTTGCTCCAGCGCTTTTATAACCACACGTTAGAGTGAGTCCATAACACGGTTTCATACTAGTAAATTATTAATAAAATTGGTTCGAGTATGCGATTGATAGGGTTGGAGTAGGTTTTTTTCAAATTGTAGCAGGGGCGACAGCTCCATAATAGCCACTCCCGGCTTCATCCTTGATCCCATACTCCAGCCCTATCAATTGCGTGATATTTCAGTATTCTTGAAGTACAATTAGGTGATGCTCGATAGTTTTTATAATCACACATTCGGGTGAATTCATATACTTAATATTAGACACTCAATCGATAGAATGTGTAGTGTCAAAAGTCCTTAGAACATCACGTAGCAGTGATAAATTCCTCTATCAGATAAGGTATTCGGTGTATGTTTCGCCATGGCGTGGGGACTTTCGTCCAGCAGAGCAATATTGGCATAACAAGGGTTCGGTACGATGTGGGGTTTACCGGACTTAGTAAAAAAAAAAAAATCACGCCGTGCCCCGTGTCGTACTATGCCGACCCACTTCCGTGCCGTGCCCGTCCATGATCGTGCCGTGCCATGCCGTGCCCACTTCCGTGCCGTGTCAGTCTAAAACCGTGCTCGTGATGTGCCGTGCCACATTTAAACGTGCCGTATCATGTCGTAATCGTGTCAGCCCGGCCCGTTTGACACCTCTACTAGACTAGATTCTCTTTCAATGTTTTGGCAACCTCTGCACGTGTTTCTTGTTTGTTCTGTTTTGTGGACAAGAACATCACCTGATCCCAAATCTTAACCAAGTCGAGTGTGGGGAAAGACGACAATGCATGAATGCATGATGAGACACAAGTCACATGATGAGACATAGTTTTCCAAAAGATTTTAGCAATCCAATTGCTAAAATCAACCATGATTTTAGCAAATGAGTTCAACAGGTGCTAAAATTATGGTTTTGAAATCAAAAAATGAAGTGGTTCCGTGTATCGTTTTTCGAATTTTTTTTTGCACCAAATTAAAGTACTCCTCGTGTACTTTAATTCGGTGTGAAAAATTCAAAAAGTAATACACGAAAACACTTAATTTTTTTATTTGAAATACTATAATTTTAGCACCTACTGAACTTATTTGCTAAAATCAACCGCTAAAATCAGGTTAATTTTAGCAACTGAATTACTAAAATCTTTTAGAAAACTATGCCAAGTTGGAATGTCCGTGGGTTATAGCAGCCATCGTGGAGGACATAAGATCTTGGGCCAAAGATATGAATTGGTCTTTTAAATGGTGTAAAAGATATATCACTGTCGACTGATTGGGACCATCCGTCCCACTAATGATTTGATTCTCGTATGATTCTTGGCATCTACACATATTATATTGAACCTTGCTACTGGTGCAGATGGGTATGTACAGACCATATAATGATGGGTTTCGGGGACTCACTTGTGGGTCTCACACGAACGATTCGAGTCGTTCAATAATCTTAGAATAATTTTTCGAGGGGCCTTTTGAATGAAACAGGGGGTTTTTAGATCAACCACTTGCACACGTCTAATGGAGCTGATTTCTCGCGGGGCCCCTCGGAAAATTATTCTAAGATTATTGAACGGCTTGGATCATTCGTGTGGGACCCACGAAACCCATCTGTACATGGTCTATACATACCCATCTGTCCCCTTCAAAATGAATTAATACGTACAAGATGGCCCGAAGCCTGATCAAAGTTCTGGTCCACTTTGGTATATGGTCCAATTTTAGGCAATTGTGGATCTACTACAACGATGATTTGAACAGTTCATATTTTAAGTCTCGCAAAAATTTATTTTCCTGTTAAAAATTAACTTTGATCGGACATTGATAACTATATAAAGAGCTTAGGTTTGTGAAAACACCATGAACCTTTCAAAATTTCACCTTCCATTTTGTAGCATGCATAAGTGAATTGTTGACATATCTATTGGATTAAAAAAAATGTATACATATCATTGTTGTGGACTTGGTGTGGACCCGCAATGGCCCAAACTAAAAGATTTATATGATTTTATTGCATTAGGCTAGAATAATGTCAATGTACAAACGTATTAAATTAAAAACTAAACTCTATGATATAACAAGTAGACGGTTAGATAAATAAATGTCGGGAAAATTTCAAAAAATCTTCCAAACTTTGACCTCAATGCCTAATAGACACCTAAACTTTAATAAACTTCAATTAGACACCTAAACTATTGAGGCGTTATTCAAATTATTCTAGCACCACACATTTATGCGTGGAACTAGTAAGGGGCTGGGTGGGGCCACAACCAACCCCCACTTTCCTCTTGAAATTGTGCAAGGGCCGGGATCCCCTCTTGCACCCCCTTAGTACCGTCCCTGTCTCCAATCCTCTAATGAGTTTGTCATAGAGAGTCCGCATGAAAAAGGGTCACATGAAAAGAAATTCTTTTTGAAGACAAAACACCGGGAAACAATACAAATAAACTTGTCCTTGTAAAATGACATGACAAAAAATTTAAAAAAAATTTGTCCTTGTAATTTTTGGTCCATTGCCGGCTTGAAAACGCGGATGAAAATTTCAAAGAAAGCATGTTTTTGTTGTGGGAAGTGAAATAGCTCCTCATGTTAAAAAAATGCAAGGGCGCTTTGGAGAACAATCAAAAGCATGTGCCTGAAATTTGACATCATGTTTTGGTCCTACGAATTGGGGGGTTTGGCTTATCTTTTATAAAAAACTTTACCATGTCCACAAACAATACAGTCCTGGCTTCAATGTTTATTCAGGGGGTGTTTGGGAGCCTACTTTTTAGCTTTTGATTTTTGACTTTTTGGTTTTTTGGCTTTTTGGCTTTTGGTCAGAATGAGTTTTGGATGTGGGAGGAGTGTTTGGAAGAAATGTGCAGAATGTGTTTTGGAAGGAAAAATGAGAAGTAGAAATCAAAAAGTAGGGGTGAGGGTGTTTTTGATTTCTGGCTTCTAAATGGAAAAATGGAAAAACGATTTTTGGAGAAGTAGTTTCTGGGTGTTGCTGCCAAACACCCAGAATGCAAAAAGGAGAAATCAATAAGTTGATAAAGAGGCGGCCAAACGGCCTCTCAATTGTCATCAGTGTTCTTTATTGACTAATTGAGGCCCACCAAGCTCCTATCCTCCAGCACTCACACTTATTAAATAATGGACTTGCTCCATCAGGGACTTGTAGAATTAGCATGAGTAACATAGCTCTTTTCACAAGTGGTAGCTAGCTCATACGGTAGAGTTTTTGCAGACCCCACATTGCATCCCGAAATCGAGTCTCATCCCCCCCCCCCCAGTGTAATAGATTATGAACGACGGACGGAAAAAAATAGCTCTTTTCGTTACGTCAATTTGTAGCTCATTCATTCTAAATTCCTATTTTCATATCCAAACAATTGCAATTTGATAATAGAAAGTAAACGAATAACTACGAATATGCAATACACGTGGAAAACTCCGAATAAGGTAAAAATCACAGGAAGGAATCAAAACACTAAAAATAACATTGTACGATTACAATCGACCTATACTTACAATTGAAAATCCTCTCAATTGACCCAAGAACTGATCGCCAAATCCACGTTCATCGCACCAAGTGTTTGATTGTCGCACGCCTTGAATCCTCAAGCCTTCCGAGATACTTCCAGAAATCCACCGGAAGAGCGAACAAATGGTTGAATCAAAGGTTGAATAAAGTTCTTGGAGTATTTGATTGTGTTACTGAATTCTTCATGTAAGAACCCCAAGACCCAAAATCAAAAGCCAAAGATGTTGCACTCTCTTTTTAACGTCAAAAGAAGTTGTTGTAAAAGTGTAAAGATCGAAGCCCTAGCTACTACCTTTTATAAGAGTTTAGGCCGCCTGCTCGAGCACTTCGCCAACAGTCCACTTGTTGGACGTGTGATAAGACTATGCTTGAGGACTTTGCTTGGACCAAAGAGTTTTGCTCAAAAAACATCATAAACTGGAATTACATCGAATCATAAAGGCCTTGTTCGTTTCCTAGTTTTAGTCAGTGTTCAAAAAGTCGGGACTAGTCGGCGACTAGGTCGGGGTCGGGATCTCACTGATTCGACTAGGGCCTAGTCGATTGAATTAGTCGTCGGCCGACTTAGTTAGGCTCAAGTCGGCGACTAATCGGCCAAGTCGGCTAATTGGACAAGTCGCAAAGTCGGAATAAGTCGGAAAATCGAAAAAAACCGTAACAAGTCGGGGCAAATCGTAACAAGTCGGAAAAATTGAGGTAAAAAAATAGAATTTGCTAAATTTGTGGGGTTGTAGTATAATTTTTTGAATGTCTTCAACTTCTTAACCCCAAAGCAGTAAAACCCCTTTTGTTCTCTCACTTTTTCTCAAACACGATTGCTGCTGCTGCTGCTGGTAGAGAAAGCCGACAGTCACCATCGAGCCTTTTTCTCACCTCTTCTTCTTCCTCCTCGGATCAAATCGGTAAGCTCTCTCTCTTCTCTTCTCTTCTCTTCTCTTCTCTTCTCTTCTCTTCTCTTCTCTCCTCTTCTCTTCTCTCTCGGTTCTCGATCCTCTCTCTCTCTCTCTCTCGATCGACAGTCACAGAGAGAGAGAGAGAGAGAGGTCTCGGTTCACGATTGCTGATGTACAGTTTCTCTCTCTCTCTCTCTCTCTCTCTCTCTCTCTCTCTCTCTCTCTCTCTCTCTCTCTCTCTCTCTTCGTTGACAGTGGACATTAAAAAACAACAATAATTGTTGGGTTTGTGGGACATGAAAAAATAGCAATAATAGTTTCTCTCTCTCTCTCTCTCTCTCTCTCTCTCTCTCTCTCTCTCTCTCTCTCTCTCTCTCTCTCTCTCTCTCTCTCTCTCTCTCTCTCTCTTCGTTACCTAAATGGGAGGTCTCGTAGTGGACAGTGGACATTAAAAAATTGGAAAACAGTTTGTAATTGCAAAGGCATTAAAAAACAGCAATATTTGTTGGGTTTGTGGGGTTAGTCTGTTTCCTTAGTGGAGTTTGTCTGTTGCCTTAGTGAGGGGTTTTTTTATATTCCACTGTGGGGTTTGTCTGTTTCCATAGTAGCATTAAAAAACAGCAATAATCATATATTCATGTGCAAAGTTGTAGACACCCCGATTTTGACCCGGGATACTTGCCAAGCACTCTCGATGATGAGAAAACCACCCGTGAATACCTTAAGGTTAAGAAGAAGGCTTGAACTTGCCCCAAACCACCACAAACCACCCCAAACCATTCCCAAATAACCTAAACCCACCCAAATGACCAAAATACCCTTCAAAATACCAAAATAAACCAAAATCAACCACTGTGCTCAAAGGGGTTTGAGCGCTCAAACCCCCTGTTTGAGCGCTCAAGCTCTGTCCAGTCTGTCGGTGGCAGATCATCTAATGATGAGATTCCAACTGAATGGCTGCCACCCAGCCATTTTTCTGTTGCTCGCATGCAACTAATAGACCCCAGGGTGAGCCTATATTGTCCTTTAGGCCCCCCATTTCAACAAAACCCATTTCCCCCCCCCCCCCCCCCCCCCCCCATTTTTCTCTATAAAAACCATCCTTCTACATCATTTGCAGAGGTTAGACACTCTCACCAGCTCCAAGCTTTTGCTCACTCTCTCTCAAGTTATATTTCCAGCAACCATCAACCCGTTTCATCCATTACTTCAAGCTTAATCCTCTTCCATCCATAAAACCCACTTGATTTCTCAAAACCTCTCACTAGAATACACCATCATCTACTCAAAATCAACTCAAGCCAACCTACACCCATCATAATCTGTTCAAAACAACCCACATTACACTTGTAAACATAGCCACAATCTAATCATCCACCAAAATCCCAAGTTCAAGCCCCAATCAAGATCAAAAGGTAGAAAACCATGTAAAAATTACGGGTTGGTACTCCTGAGGGAGACCAGTGGGTTCATGGAGGTCCTCTATATCTCTAATGGACTCACCAGGTCTTAAATATCCAAGAAAACCATTTTTGAAAACCCCAGCTTCAAACAGCTTGAGCGCTCAAAGCCACCACTATGAGCGCTCAAGCCGTTTGAGCACCTCTTCATGTTTTGTGGCTTCTGATCATCTCTTAACTTTGTAACATCGTTATTATGGCTATTTGTTGGTTCAAAAACTCTCAAGTCAGTTTATTTTGCCTTTGATCATTGATCAATGAACCTAAAGGCCATAAAAATGATGTTTCATCATCATCAAACTATGGATGATCCTATTCTTTGAAAAAGACAGTGTATTTCACTCCTTTAAATAATAATCAGAAGGTTTTAAGTTCCTACTAACATCAAAGAATTGTCAGAAATCACATAAACTCACAACCCTTGAATGGGGCTTGAGCGCTCAACGCTAACACCATAAGCGCTCAAACCTTGTTTGATTTTGGCATTCGAATCTTGATATTTTCAGTTATGCATCCTGTTTTCAGTCCATGTAGTGTGTGTGTGTGTTGATGTTTGGCTAAGCCAACCTTATTACGAAGTGTGTGTGCGTTGGTGTGTGCGTTGATGTTTGGCTAAGCCAACCTAATCTCTTCTCTCTCACACTCTAATCATGCTTATGTGTGGTCCAATGCTTACTCTCCATTCATGTGGACACCTCAAGTTTATTTTATCTATGTTGGGTGAAATCTCTATACATCGTGTATCATCATATATCATGTTGAACTGGTTTGTGGTCCAAATAAGGGCAGAATGGAGCAGAGATACTCAAATCCAGGAGCTGGTTTGAGCGCTCAATATACCCCTTTGAGCGCTCAAACTGCCTTTTGGTCCAATCAAATCTTTTCCTCATTTCAGCTTGTTCTTGGCATTTGAGTATTCTGCAAAGTTTCAAAGTATTGATTCTCCACCCCTTTTATACTGATTGCCCCATTTCGGTCCATGAATGAGTTTTAAACCCGTGATATATGATTATGCCATTTTGTTTAATGATTCAAATGTGGTCTTTGAATAAACAATGGTGGTTAAAACATGTTTTCATCAGATCAAAATCATCAGAAACACCATAAGCATGTATGAGTGGCCAGGAGTTTGAGCGCTCAAACCCTTGGCAGTGGATCAGAGTGGTTTAGTTTTGTGATGGTTTGTGGAGTCACTTCTGATTACTTTGTTATCATTCTGTATATTCTAACATTGTCACTTGTTGTTTGATGTTCTTGTTTGTTCATACTTGCATATCATCATCATTCATGTAGATTCACGGAGCACAAGCATACACCGTAGCTTATTGATGTGTTTGTTATCATTACGTGGTTCCCATCCGCCATTCCCATTACTTGTTCAAAGTTGAGTTGCATACATTTCTTGTATAATCCCACAAAAGTCAAGTAGAGACCGGTCTTCGAACCGGGCGAGGGGGGTGCCGTAAAACCCTTCCCCTCTCGTAACTGAGCTCCCAAACCTAAGATAGTATGGTGATGACGGGCCAATAATCCTTATCCATTGAATGAGGCACGAGTCAATCGAGTTCGGTTTCTCGGGGACAATCCGCTAAAACCCGGGTGGCGACTCCGAATCGATTCGAGATATTCCTCCGGAGGTGTGTCCACAAAAGTAATCTTACATGCCTGCAGAACCTTGAATATGCTTAATTGACTATCATCACACCTCGTGGCTTCTGAGATGAACTATTTGTTTCATATTTTTAAGGTTTGTGATTTTAGATTAAAAACAGATTGGATTAAAAAATTCTCCACTAACAAACTTTGGATTAAAAAATATGAAATATAAAATCTGACTTTATATTCATGTGAAATAAAATAACTATTAGCTAGACTTGTATATTATTGTTGTGGTTTGGCCAAACGTCGTGATTTTATTCATAGGTAACTATATAATGGATCAATCATCTTCGGCGGTATCTACCACTTCTGAGTGTCCAGTATTGAAAAGAGCTTTGAATGATGTTGGGTGGGAATATGGCTTCCTTGTGAATCCTAATAACAGGGAATGTTGGAAATGCAAATTGTGTGACCAAGAGTATGGTGGAGGAGTTTATAGAATAAAACAACACATAGCGAATATCAAGGGAAATGTAACACCATGTCCCAAGTCAACCAAAGAAGATAAAGAGAAGTGTAAGATGACACTTGACAAGACGGCATCTAAAAAGAGGGACAAGAGGATAGATGACGCGAATGTTAGAGCGGAAGTGGAAGTGGAGACAATACTAGAAGGTGATGAAGGCGAAGAAGTTGAAGTCTTAGGGTCAAGGAAGAGGCCCCGTTATGTTGGTCCCATGGATAGATATGCAACGGCCATCAATCCGAATTTGAGTGCAAGTAAGAAGATGTGACAACAAAACATAAATGATGCTATGTGGAAAGAGAGAACTCATGCTGTGAATCGGTACTTGGCTCGATGGATGTATGAAGCCGGTATTCCATTTCATGCTATCGACGATGATAGTTTCAAACGCTTTGTTGAGGCGGTGGGCATATTTGGGAAGGGCTACCAACCCCCAAGCCAATACCAATTAAGGGAGCCGTTGTTGAAGGAGGAGGTGGAGAGAACCAAGCAATCACTCAAGAAACAAGAAGAAGAGTGGGCTTCAACGGGTTGCTCTATCATGATCGATGCTTGGACCGACCGAAAAAGAAGAAGCATCATGAATTTATGTGTTAATTGTAAGACCGGGACTTGTTTTCTTTCTTCGAAGGAAGATTCGGAGGTGTCGCACACGGGGGAATATATATTTGACTATGTTGACAAGTGCATTGATGAAGTTGGGGTGCAAAATGTAGTCCAAGTAGTCACAGACAATGCCTCTAACAATATGGCCGCAGCGGCATTGTTAAATATCAAGAGACCAAACATGTTTTGGACCTCATGTGCCACCCACACAATAAACCTCATGCTTGAAGGGATTGGAAAGGAAGCAAAGTTCAAAGACACTATTGAAAGGCAAAGAAGTTCACTATATTTATTTATGGTCATCATAGAACATTGGCATTGATGTGAAAACATACAAAAAAAAAAAGAGACATAGTGAGGCCGGGTGTTACTAGATTTGCAACCGCCTTCTTGACATTGCAAAGTTTGAGGGAGAAGAAACAAGAGTTGAAGATGATGTGTACTACCAATGAATGGGGAGCTCTCCCATGGGTGAAGACCGCAAAGGGGAAAGCCGCATTTGCTACGGTGATGAGTACGGCGTTTTGGAATAGCGTAAGTCTTTGCTTGAAAGTGTTTGCTCCATTGGTGATGGTTCTTCGTCTTGTTGATGGAGATTGGAAGCCCTTAATGGGCTTTGTGTATGGAGAGCTCAAGAAAGCGAAAGAAGATATCAAAGAGGCATACAAACAAAATGAGGCTAACTACCGGTCAATACTAAAAGTCATGGACACAAAAGCCTTAGGTCGGCTTGATAGTCCATTGCATTTGACGGCTTACTTTTTGAATCCATTCTACCTCTTCAAGGATCCTACCATGAAAGATGATCCAATTATCATGGATGGTGTTTTTATTTGTGTTGAATCTTTCTTCCCCGATGATTTTGAAGTTCAAAATGAGGTTCATCAATAAAGAGTTGTTGAAATACAAGAACAAAGAGGGTAGATTTGGTAGAGCATTGGCCGCAAAAGGATGTGAGAAGAATGATGACACTTATGATCCGGGTAACTTAGTAATTACTTTTTTAGTAACTTAGTTTTTTTTCCAATCGAGTAACTTATAGTTAGTACTAAATTACTAATTGAATTGCGCTTCTTTCCTGATTAGTTGGATGGTGATCTAACTATGGCAATCATACACCTAACTTGAAAAAATGGTCATTAGAATTCTCTCTTTGACTTCGAGTTCATCCGGGTGTGAGAGAAATTGGAGCATCTTTGAGGGAGCAAGTACATGTTCCCTCTCTCTATTATGTATTTGTGTTGTAATTTTCTTAAAAGGGTAAGAATTTAGAGTATATTAACTTGAGAATTTTCTTTAATGTATAGATACATACAAAGAAAAGGAATAGACTTGATGCAACAAGATTGAACAATCTAGTGTATGTCCAATTCAATGCCAAACTTGTCAACAAGAAAAGAAGGGTAAAGGAGATGGATGTCCTACTTGCTAGTGAAGCAACAAATGCACAAGGATGGATTGTTGAAGGTGGTGACGAGGAAGTTGAGCCGGGTTCAGGACTTACATGGGATATGGTTGGGGAAGCTATGGGAGCGGATGAGGTCCTTCAACCTAGAAGAAGTGGTAGAAATATGCGAGAACTAGATGAAGACGAGTTTGTGTCGGAAGATGACAACGAAGGGGAAGATGAGGATTATGAGTTTGAGTCCGATGGAGAGCAAGTCTTGGAGGGATATGGAGAAGAAGAGGAGGAGTGATTGACTATTGACTTTGTGCTACTTAATTTCATTTGTTTTTGAACTTAGAGCATCGAACTTTGTAGTTGACTATTTTGTTTTACTTAGTTTGTATGTTTTTATTTGATGATGTGCTGCTTATGTTATTCTACTTACTCAAAACTTATGAAGGATGAAAGAGAATATATATTTAAAAAAAAAAATCTAGCCGACTAGTCCCCTAGTCGCTAGTCGGCAGCCATCCGACCTAGGAGTGACTAGCGACTTTTAGAACACTGGTTTTATTTTTGTTTTAGTTTTGATGACATCATCATTACCCTCATTTCTCTCTCTATCTCTCTCCACTCATTACACCTTTTGACATCATCAAAATTAAACTAAACTACCAAACGAACACAGTAAAAAACACTACAACAAACACATATTGATTTCCTTCCACAACCCTAAGCAGACGCATCTAAAAATAATGAAAATAAAAAGTACAAATCGATAATAGGGATACATGTAAAAGTGTATTATGTCATGGAATTGCCAACCAAAAAGGAACTCGGCCTATGGAGCTTACAATTCCTAACAGAGTGTGACCGCCTCCTGTAAAGCTGCAAAACATAACACTGGAAAAATACAATCGCTAATGTTATAAGCAAATATTATAAGCAAACAAATCTTCCCCTTTTTGTCACGGAAGGACAAAGATAGTGAAAGAAACATAAACATTTAATAGGTGTCATTTACCCCTAAAAAAAATAGTTTTGAATAGGTGTCAATAGCAAGTGCCAGATGTGAATATAAAGAGGTCACGCCCTGGACCCGTCCCAGAAGGTCTTAAGCGTAACAAAGTGCTGATGACAAGGTCACCAAGGCCAAAACATAATAGAAATTCATCCAAAAGTGATGATTAAGAAAGGACACCATATAGCAGCGGAAACATAACCTGTATTATACATCCAAAACAATCGCAAGTGCCAACTCTAACATAAAGTATCCGACAGAGCTTGTCCTTAATATTAAAGAGATACAAACCACACCTAATATTTACAAGTTTGATATTCCCAAATACATGCTCGTAAAGCCCACAAATACACTAGTACAACCAAAACGAAGACTAGAGCAACGCCATATCAACTTAAGTCTTCTACAACCAAGCACGCTTACAAAAAGGTACTATCTATACCCGACTACTCCTCGTCGCCTGAAAGGTGGAAAAACATCATAAGCTAAAGCTCTTATGAGAAACCGATACATGGTTCACACGCTTTCCATGGACATATTTTAGTATAAAAAAAAACATTAAGCAAAGCACAAATTCATACCCAAAAGGTTCGTATCTTTCTAAATCCAATTTATAATGCACATCCCAGTAACAAATCATATCATACCACCAGGCGTCCCCGGTGTGGATAGGCTTAGACATCTATGCATATCCCGTATCAAATACATCAACCTTGCTAGCCTTTTAGCACTGTCCCTTAGCAAGCTGGGACGTCAAGGATGTCATTAATAGATACAAAATATAGCCACCTTTCATTTCATATCCATGGAGTACAATTAATTTCACAAAACAAGTGAAATAGTGGAACATTTACATAAAGGTACAAAATCGTGCATTAAACCATGTAAATTATGTATCGATTACTCGCCTCGATCCTCGTGCAAATCCAAACCTCCTATATTAATTAAAATAATGAAAACGTGATTAGGAGATTAGTTTTGAGCGTGGGCATGTTGAATCTTTTCCCACTTTCTCTCTCTCTCTAAAAAACCTCAAACCCTAGCCGCCTCTTTCTACTCCTTCCTCCTTCCCCTCCCCCCCTTCTCCGGTGGCGGGAGGGGAGGGATATACACCTCTCACCCTTTCTCTCTTCTCTCTCTCTCTCGCTCCCTCTCTCTTGTTCTTTTCTGTTTTTCAGGTGGTGTGGCGGCGGCGATTGGAGGTGCTGTTGGCGGCGATGGTGGTGTTTGGCGGCGGGCGCCCTCCCCCCTGCTCATCCTTTCCCCAGATCTTTTCCCTCTCTCCCTCCCTTTTTCGGTTCTCTCGACGCTGGTTCGCATTCCTGGATGTGCTCCTTTTTCGCCTAACGGCTTGTCAGACCGATGCCACGCCGGTTTCATTGTTGGATGACTTCGGTTCTTGGCCTAACGGTTTGTGGTGGGGCAGTTGTTCCGTCTTCCTTGCGGCGGCTGTGATGGTGTTTGTTTCTGTGTGGTGGTTTGTGGCAGGGGTGGGTTGGGTGTTTATGTTCTAGCAGCGTGGATGATTGGTAGGATGGTTGATGGGCGGCGGATGGTGGCTGTGGCAGCGGTTTTGGCAGCGGATTGTGGCGGCAGGTGGCTGTGGCAGCGGATGGTGGCAGCAGGTTTTTGGTGTTGCTCCTGACTTCGGCGACTTGAAGTGGTTGTCGGGTTGTTCAACGGGGCAGCAACAGGGGCTCGTTCCCCGGGTTCCGAAGACGGCAGTGGCAGCGGCAGTCCGTTTCTTGTTTGTCGTGGTTGTGTGCTTATTAGGGTTTTTTTGTTTGGGCTTGGCCCATTTCTGGTCTTTGGTGGGCCTTTGGGTGTTTTAGGAGCATATTGTAAATCTGGGTTTTTTTTACCCTAGGGGTGTGAGGCTTACGCCTTTCAATGGACTAGTCGCAATGGGTTCCATCGATTGGTTTCTTACCAATCTTTGGTTTGGGTCTCGGATTGGTCAACTTTTGCTCTTTGAGCATTTTGTTGTTTTTCCTTGCTCCTATTAGTCTTGTAACAACTTCAAGATTAATGAAATTTTTTGCCTTTAAAAAAAAAACGAGTGTAAACATGTCTAAGATGAAGTCCTAGAAGAGTGCAAGATCAACTGTGAAGTATGAAAAAAGTTGTTGAAAATGACATAGTAGTTCCGGAACCTCAAAAACCCAATTTCAGAACCAAATGGTCAGAACCCAGTTTTTTAGTCTAGTTCCGGAACCGCGAAAACCTAGTTCCGAAACCACTTAGGAAAATTCTGAAAAATGAAAATTCGATCCTCCTCAATTTCCCATCCTTCACACCCACCAAAGACACTCCCAACACACTAAAAAAACATGGTCAAAACATACTCAAACATATGGGGTTCAAGAACTACTCCTATAATTAGCAAAATAAGCTCTAAACACCCGAAATCATGGGTTCAAGGTCTATGTTTCTTGAGTTCACGAAGAACTCAACCCAAAATCAAACCAATTAGAAATGAAACCTCTAGATGCAAGTGATTCCATAACAAAACATGAAAGTCGTGATTAAAAGCTTGTACTCTTACCCAATAGAGTTTCAATCAACTCAAACAAGACCTCTCCTTTGATTTTTCCCTTCTTTTCTCTTCTTCTCTTCTTCTCACCCGCACTCTCTCTCTCTTTCTCTTTCTCTAACATAAAAAAAAAAGTCAAATGGGAAAAGATAATATCTCCCTCTAACTCTATCATTGGCCTTATAAGAGGAAAATGTTTGTGTGTATGTGTCCCTTGTGTGTGTGTGCGTCCACCAATCATTTAAATCCACATATGCACATAAAAACACCCAATTAACACATAAATAAATTAAAAGTCATAGAATTAAGTTTTAGGGTATTAACATCACAAACATTAGAGAGCGAAACTAGTACTTAAACTGCCATAAATTTATAACATAAATACCCAAAAGACATTATGCACATCCAAAAATTATCAATTAACCACTATCCAAGAAACAAGTCGCAAAACGCCACCTAGGACAACCACCAAACTAAAGAGAGTAGCATTAACTAATAGATTACGAATACTAAAGCATAAAAGGCGAAATACTCAAGAAAACTACTGACGGTGCACAAGAGGTTTGAAGAATTGCCTCATCTCTTGCATGAAGGCGGGAAGTTTTTCATCAAGAAGTTTCTGATAAGCTTCAAGGTCACATAAGATATTCTCATGACGAAGTTGATCCTGTCTTATCACTTGAAGTAACTCAACAACCTGTGGGTGACGTTAGAGCTGTTAAACGTGGCATTAAGTATGTTAGCCGTACCATGGAATATGGTATTTAGTTATCTAGAGACACGAATGCGAACTTAGCAGGTTTTTCTGACGTTGATTGGGTTGGGTGCGCTGATGACCATAAGAGTATTTCTAGGGGCTATTTTTATATTGGAAATAATCTAGTTGCCTGGTTGAGTAAGAAACAAAACTCTATTTCTTTATCCACTGTCGAGGCTGAATATATAGCTACTGGTAGTGCTTGTACTCAGCTTCTTTGGATGAAACAAATGCTCGCGGATTACAGTCCTCCTCCGATTGTTATTACTATATTGTGTTACAATACTAGTGCAATAAACATTTCTAAAAATCCTATGCAGCACTCTCGTACAAAACACACCGATATTCAACATCATTTTATTCGGGATCTTGTGGAAGATGGCACTGTAACTCTCGAATACATTGACACCACTCATCAAAAAGCTAATCTTTTCACTAAACCTCTCGACCATTATTGTTTTGATTATCTTCGCAAGTCGGTCGGGGTGTATCTCATTGATTGAATATTTTTCAAAGTGCTTTCTTTGGTGTCCTATGTGTGTTTACTTTGCTTGCTTCATTTTTTTTTTGTATTCTTTGTGTTTTTGTTTTTATGCAAGCTCATTTTATTTATTTTCAAAAAAAAAAAGAAAAAAATTACAAAACCATTATCTTTGTCACGTTGTGGATGCCTTACGGTTTAAGCTTGACGTTATGGGGTTTGAGTATCGAAACATCTTTGATAGTGGATGAGTATATTATTTAATTTCTTTCATGCGCTATATTTGAGAATTAAATGTGTCATGACACATGTCTCTGTGATTACCACCTCTACATGTCAGAGTTAGAGAGATTACTTACCGAGGAAAGTTTGAGTCTCATGCATCTGGATGTGTCTCGTACTTTTCTTAGGTGATTGACCATTTTTTGCATCATTTTTGGATACAATGTTCTCTATGTCATGCTATGCTAAAGCAACAAAAAGATAATATGCAGTAGTTGTGGTTGGTTTATAATGTCTATCCGGGCGTTCACTAAGTAACCGGATCCATTCTCCTCTATCCAGTCCAAACGCTCGTGTTAAATGGTGGATAGACCTTGTGAAGAAATTTGTTTTGGACCTTTGACGGCTGTGTTTGTGTACCCTTTTCAATCAGTATTGGGTTTTGGGTTATTCGTTGAGGTTTGTTCACAAGGTATCTAATATTAATACCGATTTATTTTCCCCGTAATGGTTTTCCCCTATCTTTTCTCGGACCTCAGTTCCATTTTTTTAATTATAAAGGGGGTTTTCGTTCACATGGGTTACTGGTACTGTTTTTAAGATTCTCCAATAAATAATAAAAAAGGGTGGGGATGCTTCTCTATACTGTTACTTATGTTTTTCTTTGTGTGTGGCCTTTCACAGTGAACATGGTTACCAGTACTCCCCGTGGTAAGGCTCTAGCTCAATCGAACTCTCTTTTGATTCGTAGGTTTCCCTCCACTGAGTTTGAGACAAAGTTTGAAAAGTTCTGTTCTCGTACTATATTTGTCGAGCGTCAGTTAAACCTCGTTGATCTTTCTGGATCTCACTTTCCTTCATGGGTTAATAATTAGCGTTGATCGAAGGTCTCGTCAATTTTACTATGATTCTTGAATTTTATACTAACATTTCTCATGTTGATCTTGAGTCCGAAGACATTAAATCTCATCTTCGCAGTCGTGAGGTTTGTCTTACTCCAACACTTCTCGGTGGCATATTGAATCTCTCTCCGCTAGCTACATTCGATTATCGATTTTCTCCTGGTTCTCGTAATACTGTAAGGTCCATAGCCCACGGTCGTTATTTGTTGGC
>OY978222.1:35201292-35326925 GCA_963854785.1 Vaccinium vitis-idaea
TACTCAAACTGTACTTCTGGACTTGAGTAAGTGTTGTCGCTGCATCTTGATCCACTGGTTCTACATATCCGAGGTCAACAATCTCGGATAGCTCCTGAAAACCGAACAACGCCTTTATCTGGATACACCATTGATCAAAGTGTTTTCCGCTAAACCTCAGAAGCTAAGGTTGAATCCCATTCATCACTGGACACTGCTTACATGCAATCTAAGAAAAAGAACTTAGACCAGCATGAACACTAGATAATTCCAACTCTGATACCAAATATGGGAAATTAAAATTGAATTCTTTAATTTCCAAAACCAGGATAAAAAAAAATAGCAAGAAAACAACGGAAGAAGGAAATGAATTTTATTGATTTTTGAACTTGAAAGACACAGCAAGTACTACACCTATAAATAGGTGAATAAAGACTCCAATAGACATCAAGAATTTCTCCAACTAATCCTTAACTTTAGCCTAAGAAAATATTCACAAAACCTATTTTTATGGCACTACCTTGACCAATAAAACAAACTAGATAACAAGTACCGGAAAAATTTGCAAAGAAGTTCACGTTACAGACTTATTCAACTAAAATGACTCAGCAAAACAAACTAACAGTTTGAGTTTAAAGTTAAATTTCGGCAGCTCGACTTAGTTGTTTTTTTTTTTTCCTTAACAATTGGGTAGCCCGTTTTGAGAAGGCTCTACCTGGTTTCTACATGTGTGTGATTGAATCACGTTCTCTTAAGAAAATATAGACCAGCATGATTCTTTAGAGAAAACATTATTTCCACCACCGACGGACACAAATGTTTCCTCCAAATCAATTGCAGCGGTCCGTGTGATTGTGTACACAATCACACGGACCACTGTGATTGATTTGGAGGAAACATTTGTGTCCACCGCCGACGGAAATAACTTACTCTCAATTTTTTACTGTGCATTTTGTACAAAGCAAATGTCATGTAAAGAAACCTCGCCAGAATCTGATAAGAATATGTTTTCACTTTTTTTTTTTTTTTGGTGAACATGGAAATTTTTTCATTCAAGCAAGCCAAACGGCACTTACAACCGAAAACCATCACAAGGCAATGGAAAAGCCTATACATGCAACCAATCTAGCACAAAAGATAAACCATCGATCAAAACCAATGGAAAACCTAAGCCTCTACCTTGACACTTGGATAAACTAACGTTTTTCTTGGATAGATTAATCGAGGAGTACGTTTTACCAAATGAACGGTATATAAATTAATAAATGAGACTCGTGGTGGAAAAGGTTCTCTCAAGTCCTTTTCATAATCATAACTTACAATAGTAACAAAATTAGTGAATGGGATGGCTGTTTTGTCTCCTCCAGCTAGTAAAACTCAATTGTGATACGAATCTAAGGCTTTATTATGCATTAACACATTACAATATTAGTGAATGGGATGGCTGTTTTGTCTCCTCCAGCTAGTAAAACTCAATTGTGATACGAATCTAAGGCTTTATTATGCATTAACACATGGAAATCCCCAGTCCACAGTCTTTCCAATTTACTTTTGGAAAATGTTAGCCTCACGCCAAAAAGTGGAGGATAAAAAATAAAAAGTACATAGATATCCAATAAAAGTGCATTAAAATTCGAAAAAGTATATCGATATCCGTGAAATGTGCATTGATATTAGGAGGAAGATAATATACTCTATCTGTCGCAAATTGCTTGCCGTTTTTAAAGAGCCGTACATTTTGCACACAAAAAATAATTTAGTTATGAGATTCTTTGAAAAAAAAATTACACCAATTTTTTTCTTCTCATTGAGATCTTTAAATTGGTGTGGAAAATTTTCGGGAAAAAAAATCATGCTAAAACCTTATGTTTTTCCAGTTAAACGCAAAAATTTTCAAAAAAAACGACGAGCAATTTGAGAAGGAAGTAGTAGTAGTCAGATCAATTTCATATTTTTCTAGAGGGCCGAAAGTCCTCTCTCTCTCTAGGAATTTATTTCCTTTTCCCTTCTTTTCTTTTTCTCCGTTCGGGTTGTCCTTTGGGGAGGTGGGGTTGCCATCTCCCAGCCCCATATCCCCACCCCCCCTTCCCCCTCTCTTTCTCCCTCCTCCTCACTGGACACCCACTTTCACCTCCTCGCCAGTTACAAAACCCAACCCTTTAATCAGATCTTTCAAGCCGTCACCACTCCGACCCCACTCCGATCCTTTGTTAACCATTGCCTCCACCACCTATACGCCTACCGCATCCCTCTCCACCTCCACCATTCCAACCCTCCTCTTCTTCTACCCCTTTACCGTGTCCCCTCTGATTTTCTTGTGTTTTGGGGGCTGGATTGGACGACAAGCTGAACTTTGGGTGTCTTGAGCCCCCTTCGGTGAATAAAGTCTCCCGATTCCACTGGCGGCGGCTATAGAATACTATGGGTTTCTTTTAGAGAAGCGAAACGTCCTAACTTGGTGAAACTCGGTGCGATTCGGGGCGACTCAAGTGACTCGGTGTTTTTTGAGCGGGCATGTTGGTTTATTTTTCTTTGATGTACAGTTTTTTTTGTTTGTGTAGTTTTTTGGTTGTTTTAGTCCGGATTGCTCCCTGCTTGCAGTGTTTTAATCTGATTATAATCTTCACAATCTATAAGGAGTTTAGTCTCTTTCATTTTTGGTTCACCCTAAACCCAACTTTACCTCGGTTTGCCCACCCAAGGTATACTTGCGCTGCGCAGTATGGGTTAGAGAGCCCTGGGCTCATACCGTGATGCCTGGGACGGTATCCTTACTTTTGGGCTTAGCTGTTTTTATCGTCTATTTTTTGGTTTGTTCTCTAGATTATTTTCAATGTGTTTTGGATGCAATCCTTGTAAGTGCCGTTTGGCTTTTCATGATGCAATTGGCTTAAAAAAAAAAGATAGATCAATTTCATTTACGCATGGAATAATGATTCTGTTGTTGGGTCGACACTAATAATGGGGTGGATTTGGTCGGCCCATATCCAGTTTACGGGCTGGTTCACTGGTTGGACAAACAACTGGCCCAAGTTGGGCAAGTGGATCCTCAACACGGTAATAAGTTCGGGAAGTTCCAGGCCGGTCCCGTTTTTTTTTATTTGTTTCATGCCAGCCCATCTTTGTATTTCCCTTCCGCATAGGCCCTGGCGCGTGTGGAACGGTTTTATTTGACGAAGGCATGCGCGTCACATGTGCCCTTTGACCTTTTGTACTAAATGAGTTAGTTTCTGACACTTTAATATCTCTTCACTCTCTTTCTTTACACGGATGGAATGACACATGCAATACAGTAACACACACACACACACACTCTCTCTCTCTCTCTCTCTCTCTCTCTCTCTCTCTCTCTCTTCTTTTTGTTTTTAAAACTTTAAATATTTATAACTTTTAATTTATATATCCGATTTTAAAATATATATATATTTTTAGAACCTACTCGACGACATCTATTAAACAAGACTCATATTGAATATAAAATTATATGTGCAGAAAAAAATAATTTGAGAGGTGTGAATTCTTCCATGTTGGAGGGTGTGAATTTCGCATTTGAGGGGTGTGAATTCTTTCATTTTAGGACGTGAATTATGTATTTTGGAGAGTGAGTTGTGTAAAGGATGTGTGAATTGTGCAATTGAGGTGTGTGAATTCTTTCATTTTGGAGGGTGTGAATTGTTCAAAAAGATTGTGAATTCTTTCATTTTGGAATGTGTGAATTCTGCATTTGAGGGATGTGAATTATCTTATTTTGGGTGTGGATTTTCTATTTTTAAGTTGTAACATGTGAATTTCGCATTTGAGAGGTGTGAATTCTGCATTTGACAGGTGTGAATGTTTTTTTTTTTTTATGTGAATTGTGACGTGAATTCTACATTTCCGTTGTGTGATTTTTTTTCTTTTGGGGTGTGAGTTCTTTTTTTTGGGTGTGAATTATTTAGAAAGAGTACAAAATAACTTTTTTTACATGTACCAAATTTCATATTCATAATGGATCTTATTTGAAAGATCTAATCGAGTAGATTTCAAATATATAATTTTCATAGAAGATGAATATGTGTAACAAAAGTTATTTTATTTTTAAATCGAAAATGAGAGAGAGAGAGAGAGAGAGAGAGAGAGAGCGAGCGAGCGAGCAGTTAGACATCTCCCTCCCTTTGACTTGATGTGACAGCACATGTCCTTTATTGTAACGCCCCGATTTTCGGAAGCATTATTTAAAGTACTTTTAAAAGATTTATTCAAAAGAGTTTCATTGATTAGCAGCAAAAATAACATAAGTGTCTTAATTCGATTACAACAATAACATAGTACTTTGTTGGGAAATTAGATTACAGTTTTCCAACACAAAAATGAGGGAGGTTGGCTCTACAGGTTAAGGTTGAGATCTTGATCCCAATGCTCATCTTGATCTTGATCCACTGGAAAACCTTCTGTTCCAAAATAAGCATCGCCCTCGACACCTACACCTCCTGTTTGATCACAATCTGGCATAATACGTCCGAGTCACGAAGCAACATCATGGTATTATACCAGGGTCACACGAAGTGTAACACCGTGAGCGATAAATCACTCAATAGCTACTCTAACCCGCAACACTTACATAACATACAAGAACAACATATATGATTGAAAAGCAGCACGTAAAAGAGTAAACACATAACTGATTTCATCACTAGCCATTAACTTACATTTTCATCTAAGTTCTCAACCTAGAGAACTTTCCTCCCAAATAACCACTAAGGACTATGACCAATCTGTGATTAAACTCCCCCCTTGCTTGCCCTGACTGGGAGCCTTGACGGAAGGCATAAGTTACGTACTTAATCCAAGCGTCAACCGCCTCACAAGGATGAATTTCCCAGGGACTGACTGTACCACTGGGCTACGAGTGACAACTGTCAGCTCTTGTAGGTATATAGCCGTAACTCGCTCTATAATACATCCACCCTTTTAACGCCTCAGAATTCAAATGAAATAATCACAGATTGTCATATCCTAGGGTTTCGAAATCCTGGCAGGCTACCAAATAATCCTCCAAACCGAAATCACTTGGCTGACTGCCATCCATCTCATCAAATGTCATTCGAAATCCTTATTCAATTTTCCAGTTAACTTAACGTCTATGTGATTTCTATACACGAACACCAAACCTGGGAACCTATTTGTCCAATCTAACAATCAACATTTTCATCTAAGCAAGCGATAATAAATAAAGAACAAAATGATATAAAAGTTGGTAGCGTGCATGCAAATAACACAATTTGTTTGAGATTGGTTCCAGTGACTTTTGGGTGTCATTATAACTTAACACAAGGATCGATTTTATTAACTATGATTTGTCGGAGATTAAAATTTACATTTTGTGAGCCATAAATAACCTTAATAAAAAGTTGGGGTTCATATATATACATATGAAGCCGATCTCCCAAGGACTCCCTTATACAAAATTTGGTGCGGACCAAGCCCTTTTTCAACTTTCCGGATCAAATTTTGACGATCCGAGCCGCTCAATGTTTTTAAAATGCGTTTTCCAAGGTCCACGCTTATGTACAGTTTTATCGAAAACTGTTTGGATCAAGCCCTTTCGGGTATTTTTTTTTGAAGATTTCCCGCGTAGCCCCTTAAAAATGCATTTTAAAAACATTGAGCGGCTCGGATCGTCAAAATTTGTTCCGGAATGGTGAGGTCCGCACCAAATTCTCCTAAGGGAGTCCTTAGGAGATCACCCACGTATATATATATAGTTATCAACTGGATCCTATAAATTTTAATATCTAAACAGACTTAATAAAATATCTAATAGTCTAAAAGGAGTTAAATTTGATTTTAACCTTTACCTTTTTCCTTATCAAACCGTAGGTTATAAACATGTATATATCAAATGCTTTTACTAACAAAAATAATAGTAATAATAATTTGAAAGAAACCAATTTCTAATTAGCTACTGTATCTCCAAATAAACTCAAATTAGTCACTTCTAAGTTTATGCTTATTGATATATAATTTCTATTTTAATTAATATAATACATTTAGTTTTAAACACCTCTAATTAACGAATCATACTAGCTACTGTACATATGCTCTTCAACTTCTAACTTTTCAGTTCCTTTAATAAGACACAATGACATTGTAGAATAGATTTTGGCTAAACAACTCACGAATTTCCTATGAAAAATAATACTAGTAATTTATTTCTAGGTGCACCACTAACTTAGTTTAACACCTCAGTTCACAAAATTTAAACTATGCATGCGTCCAAAGATTAACACGTGTTAGCAAAAAAATTCATTCATAATCACAGCAAATAAATTCTCAGCATGTTAATCAAAGTTTCGGACAAATACTACAAAACTGGTTTCGGACGGAATTGAGAGAATCTTTTCCTATTTGTTTCATGCTGCTACACGTGGAAGACAAGGCAAAAGGGTTTAAAACATTACTGTACCCAATGGAATAAAATACTACTCCTAGGTACTAAATTTTGGAGTAACCTTTCCAGCACCTTTCGGCTACAGTGCAAAACTGGGTTTTTTTCGGAAAACAGAGTATAAGTGGGTCAAATGGTTTTTGCGCATGGGTTCGATTTATTTCACTTCTAAACTATGGAGATAACATATAAACATCAAAATATACTTAGGGGAAGTGGGTAAAAATTAATCTACCTCTCCTCCGAAGTCTTAGCGTGAAAAAGAGATTTTTGTCGAAAAAAATGTAAACGGAGAAGATGACCGGAGAGAAGGCCAAGGGGTGGCGTTGAGGTGAACGGTTGGAGGCTTGGAGCTTGGTGGTGTATGAGAAGGTATGAGAAAGTTTAAAATTCAGAATTTTAGTGTGGATGTGTGTGTATAATAAACCCACTTAGTTTCTCACTCTAAAACTCCATTGAATGACCCAAGCTCTCACTCTCTTTCTTTCTCTAGTATGTTTGCAGCATAAAATAAGTGGGTTGTGGGTGATTTTCGGAGTGGAGGAGAGGGGATAAAAGGGCAAGTGGTTTAGGTCAATAAACCGAAGGATAATAGGATGCTTAGAGGAGGGGTTTTGTTTGGAGGTTAAGGGAAGGCCTTGAGGTTGTGTGGGCACATCTTATTGGCTGATTTTTTGAAGAGGAGTAAAAATGGTTAAACATTGGATGATAGATTGATAGGTGAGAGGATGGCTTGGTTAGGAGGTAATCTGGTTAGTGTAATGGGATTAGGATCATCTAGTCTAGATTAGGACCACTAAATCACAAAAATAAATTTAACCATTACAAAAATTTTATTAATAAGACTATTTCAACAAAAAAAAAAATAGGGTTAAAAATCCGGGTCGTTACATTTATTATTGCTGAAAAGCCTCCCCTCCCATGTGACTTGGCTTGATGTGACAGCACATATCCTTTATTATTGCCGGAAAGTTGTACTCTTCCAATGGGCACGCGTGGAGATGGCTTAAGCGAAATGTATTTGATATGAGGTGGGCTTAGAAGGGAAGCCCTTGTCAAGATAGGACCAGCCAGTAAGA
The DNA here is from genome assembly GCA_963854785.1 of Vaccinium vitis-idaea. Taxonomy (NCBI): domain Eukaryota; kingdom Viridiplantae; phylum Streptophyta; class Magnoliopsida; order Ericales; family Ericaceae; genus Vaccinium; species Vaccinium vitis-idaea. The sequence continues at coordinate 35,208,778 of OY978222.1, forward strand.
AGCCCTAATAAGTTAGGAATCATGCTACATGTACAACTATTTCGGCTCCAACCATTTACAACTCTCTCACATACATGTAGAGCTCACACACAATTATGGGTGTAGGCCCTACGTGTATGTGAGGGGATTGTAAATGGTTTGAGCCGAAATGGTTGTACAAGTAGCATTTTTTATAAGTTTTTCATTCTAATTATTAATTTCATTTATTTTTTATTTCTTTAGGAAAAAAAGTGAGACTAGGTCGTGATGACTAGATCCTTTTAGAGATCTATGTTGCAGAAGTACTTAAATAAATGCGAGACAAGGCAAAATTATTCGATGCCTACTGTCTAATGAAACTGATTTTCTCGAATCATTTAGTAGTTTCTTTGAAATATTCTATTTTGCTACAAGAATTTGTATTTTATCAGTTTGTCTTGAATGGAAAATGTAAAATTTGTAAAAACAATAAGTTTGTTTCCAAGAGGGAAAAAATGCATTAAATACAGTAAGGGGCAAACTTTCTCAACTCTTTTTTATCTCTGGTTCGTATTTTTTAATTGGGCACATATTAAAGTTGAAAAAATGTTTTGAAATGTGTGAAAAATGTTTAGGAACATGTGAAAGTGTATTAAAAAGTGTAAAAGGGTATATTGGAGCATGTGTTTTATTTGTTTTTTTGTGTGCTTATGGGCACACATTTAGCAAAACTCGAGAAATTGTTGCGTTATGTGGAAACTTTATATCCATCTCAAAGCCAATTGGCAATGAGTGGAGAGGTCCCAGCATATATTGAGTGATCACCCATTCCACTCCTAGGCAATGTGAGACAATATTTTTTAACATCCCCCCTCACGTGCAGCCGCATTTGAGGTCTGTCACGTGTGGCCACTTTTTGGGTCCTATCATCATGCAGCCTTTTTGCTGGTCTGTCATCGTGGGTGTCGGATTACGATTTTTTTTTTTTTAAATGTGGAGTTAAATAGGCCCCGCTCTGATACCATGTGGAAACTTTATGTCCAACTCAAAGTCAATTGACTATGAGTGAAGAGGTCTTAGCATATATTAAGTGATCACTTATTCCACTCCTAGACAATTCCAAAAAGAACCTAACGGTCTAATGTGAACTTTTTTGAACACCCGAAGGAAAATTTCATGGTCCAATGTGAATTATAATCTAGTAACTTGTTTTTTAGTCAGAACTGAAGAGATAACGATCATAAATAGTAGTAAATTTTTAATTTGATTAATTAATATATCCAATTACCATTCCAGCCACTCGTTGAGCATCCATTTTTACTTGAATTTTCTTCCTTGTTTATTGTGAAAAGTTACCCCCACTGAACGGAATTCCCGACTCTATCACTATCACTGTTTAATTCACAGTTAGAAAAACACAAAAATCTACATAAATTATTCCCGTACGTGATGAAACAATAAATAACTTGAATACATAGTAGGTACAAATCTTGAGGGATGCAAGAAACTGTTGTAAGATATTCCGTAATTTTTGCCTCGGAGACCAAATTAAAAAATCAAAAAGATTGAAACTAAATATTTTCCAAATACTTCAAGTTTATTCGATCTAATCTTTTCTTGCACGAGAACACAAGATGTGACCCGCGTGCATTTTTATTTTTATTTTTTCATTTTTTTTCCTTTGATTTCGCGAATTTTCGTTACATGAAAGTCATTTTCTAGTGAGCCAATCACTCTAACTTTCCACTCCATCCTTCCAAATATAAGTAATGAATTGGTTTAAGAAAAAAATTGACCTCATGAAGATAACACCGTTTATAGTATTGTAGAACTGTGGGAGTTCAAAAAGGAGGGGCAGAGGGCTTAGACAATCTGCACAAAAATTACTCTCTCCGTCCCAAATTTCTTGCTCACTTCTCGACATGTTAGGCATTTGTCAGTTGCTTATATCTCTCAACATATAATGTTTTTAACAATTTTAAAAAATTTATTTAATAAAAATTATTAAGATTTATCAAACCATATTAATGCATATATTAAATATTATTTTTTGAAGATATAAACAATTTTTTGAGGTATCGTGAATAGTAAAAATGGACAAGAAATTTTGGACAGTGGGAATACATTTTTTGGTTTTTAAATAAGTCAAAACTTTATTAAAAAAAAAAATTCGATTCATCTCAATAGAAGTTCTTAGGGTTTGTTCCACAACCCGTCTTTTACTAAACTGTTTTTACTGCCTTTTTTTGGCTTTTGGTTAAATGTATTGTGACGCAATGACCTGTCTCATAAAACGTGAAAAGACAATTTCCAAAAAGTGACAGTTTTCTTAAACAACCCCTAAATGTTTTTAAATAATATTGGTACAATGTTAGGGGAAAAAAGTGTTATACACGAATATAAGTTGGAAATATTATTTGGTTCCTTATTATCTTTTATCCTCTTTATCTTTTTAAAACTGATTGATATTTTTTTCATTTGTGAATTCTTCTCGCCGAAATGAAAACAAAATATAGCTTATTATACGAAGTAAAAAAAAATAAAGACAAAAGTAAACCAATTAAAAATATAATCCAATGTACATAATTTTTTCTCTGTTTCATGGTTGACTGTCGTCCTTATTTTATCAATTTCAGTGACAACCTAATTAAATTTAATCCACTTCAATGTTTTTTAGGTGCCATTTTATGCATCAGCACAATTCACAGGAGCAATTTCAGCTGCATTCACGCTTCGTGTATTGTTGCACCCAATCAAACGTCTTGGCACAACCTCACCCTCTGGAACACATCTTCAGTCTCTGGTCATGGAATTTGTCGTCACTTTCTCAATGATGTTCATCGCTTCTGCCGTCACAATCGATACCAAATCTGTAAGAATCTGCAACTTGCGTTTATTTACTTATTTATTTTATTTTTTCCTCAGCGAAAATCGATATTTTTAGAATAGTTAGATTAGCACCTAAGTGTGCTCCTGAAGTCTTGATGCCGTAGAGTCAGAGGCCTCTTGGCTGTAATTTACGTACGTTTATTACTATATTGAATGGTTGATAAACGAGCCAAACGAACCAAATAGTAGTTAATTATTCGAGCTTTGCTTGAAAATTTAAAGAGCTTCGGAGAAATAAGTTTGAGCTTAATAACAAGCTAAAAAATAAGTTGAGGACTTAACCGAGTAGTTAATTGTTCAAACTTGTTTTGTTCTGGGATTTTTAGTGGCAAATGATTGTCTAGAGCAAGGGTGACAACCAAGTTTATATGCTCATTCCCTGTTGTATAATAGATTTCTTTTTTATCGATCGAAAAAAAATGAAGAGCTTTAAACAAGCAGAACTTGAGCCGACTTCAAGTAGCTTGAATTTCTATACATCGCATACCTAAAACCCGAGCAGTAGTTTGTTCAAAGTTAATTTGAAAACTTAAAGAGTTTCAATGAAATGTTCAAGCTTGAATGGTTGAACAAGCCGATCTCGAACGAGTTTTTAATTACTTAATTGCATCTAATTTTCGTAGGTCTCACTCTACGAATTTCTATTTTGCTTTGAACAGAGATTTGAATTTGGAGGTGTAGCAGTTGATTCTGCCGTGTGCATAACTTCCATCTTGGCTGGGTAAGTATAAACTCCAACTGAGAAACTTCAAGGCAAAATTAGGAGTTTGGTAAGAGATAAAGATTGGAGGAGATGATCTATGAACTTAAGGTACATTAGAATAAGATACCATAACACTAGATTAATAGAGAATACTTGAACGTGCCCGGGGCACATTTGAATTGCGCTTGAGGCGTATTACACCAATTGAAAACATTTGGATGCTCATGAGGCACACACAGTCGGTAAACATTACGCCCGAGGGGCATTTTTCATTGTGTTTGAGGTGCATGACATCAATAGAGAACAATTTAATGCACCCATGGTGCACTTGAATTGCACCTGAGGCGCATTAGGTCTCCCCACTACCACTACCACTACCACCACATCACGCCATCAATTCACCACCACCATTGCTTCACCACTATTACGACCACCACTACGACTGCAACGATGCCACCCCCTCAACCACCACCACCGCACCCCATCAAACTATATTTTGGACTTAAAATCACTACCTTCTCTTCTAGCTGCATGGTGTGGCTAAATACTTAGTTTTTAGTTTGAAAATGCCAGAGCATTGCTAGATGAGAACCCAAAAACGTCTGATGAGTTAAGACCATATTTGAAAGACATCTTGTGGCTCAGTGTATTGTGTGGAGCTCATCCCAGACTCGGTGATTTGATTGGAATTGTTCATTGAGTAACTCATGAAACTACGAACAATTACTCATGGAGCCAACGAGATGAATAGTTTCAATCAGATTACTAGAGACTAGTTGAATTCCCCCCCGCGCCCCCCCCCCCCCCCCCACGGTACATTATACACCGTTGTGCCTCGGGCCCTTCGATCCCTAAAGAACCAATGTGTAAGTAACTACTGGTAGTGTGGCTATATATTCAGACCGGTTTCAGGTGGATCGATGAACCCGGCAAGGACCTTAGGGCCAGCAATAGCCAGCAACTACTACGATGGGCTTTGGGTGTACTTTATTGGACCAGTTATGGGAACATTACTTGGGGCATGGTCATACCATTTTATCCGGGTCAAAGACGAGCCAGTCCAAGCAATCTCAACCAGTTCATTTTCCTCCTCCCGATTTCGCTAAGTAAGGAATCATGATCAAGATGTTACAGCTGACGAAGTGGTGGTTACTTATTAGAGAGAGAGTTGTTTCAGTCAGAAATCAGAGAATGTCTACATAGCCATTATGTTCTCAAGCACAATTTCAACCCTGCTGAATGAAAAGATAAATAAATTTGCAGCCATGTAAATTTCTGTTGACCGTAACCATCGTTCATCTGTATCTATAAGCAAATAATTAGCCAAAAGGCAATCAGATACAATACATACATATATAACCAAAAGGCATTATTCACAAGCTCCAGGCATTGATGAGACTTCAATCCTCAGAGAAAACACAAACATGACAGTGGGGTTGGAGTTCCACGCAAATCAGGACATTGCAAGAATCAGTCCTTAAGCAGCTGCTTTTTCACATACCACGAAACTTCCTGGGTTAATGGTAATGCTCTTCGTGCAATTATCAGTTTTGTAGATTCCCACAAGTCTATCCGCTAATTCAAACATGTTGTTCCTAAGGCTGCAGCAACGACAGAACAAAAACACGGCACTTAGAAAACAAATATGAGAAATTTGGAAGTAATCGAAGATGTCGTTTAGTTCACCTTATGATAATAAATTGTGCATCCTTCGTACGGTCTTTCACATAATGTCCCACGATGGAAACATTCTTAAAATCTGCCAATGTACATTAACCAAATACAAGTGAAACAAAAAGAAGAAAAAGAAGTTAAAAAGGGAAAAGAAAATAAAAACCACTTTTGTTTTATCAATCCACCAACATACCCAGAGCAGCATCAATCTCATCCATGACATAAAGAGGGGTAGGTTTGTAGTGATGGAGTGCAAAAACAAGAGCTAATGAGCTGAGCGTCTGAAAGTAAAAGCAACAAAATATGAGAAGTCAACACCAAGAATCTATAGAAATTGGACAGAGTGAGATACCAAATTAATTTGGAGCCATTAAGCTTTTCAGAACATACCTTTTCTCCACCTGATAAGTTAGCAATATTCTTCCAGCTCTTTTTGGGTGGTCTTACACTGAAAACAACACCTTCGGAAAAAGGATCCAAAGAGTCCACCAACTCAAGCTCCGCATCACCACCGAGGGTGATCATCTGCAGCAGGATCACAAAACAGATATAATCTTGACAAATGAATAAATAACTAAAAATCAAGAGAAGTTGTATCTCTTAGGTAATTATAAATGAACTCTCAAAACTTCAGGCACCATTGGAAGATTTCCCAGCGAACAGCGAGAACACAAGAAAGGGAAGAGCAAAGTTTAAGATTCATGGTAGTGACAACAGCACCAACTACAAAAAACATTACCCACCAGCCTAAATTTTCAGCCATAAGTAAAGATAAAATGTCAAATGAGGCACCCAGTTAATACCCAGAGGGATCAAGCAGGAAGGGAGCAACTCATAGATAATTGAAACTAACAGTTGAAACAGAGTCAGTGAGCTAAGAACCTGATACATTTCTTTCAGCTTCAAAGAAATTGTGTTAAATCCTGCCATGAACTCATCTAACCTGAACACCGTAACCAAGAAGCTAAGAAATAATTGGGTAAGATAATGGTATTAAAATTTAGTGCGAAATACCAGGTAAACTTGCCTTTTCTTTCTCCAGTCATCATATTGTTTCTTTGTATCATCGCGTTGTTGGGTCACTGAGTTGAGATCCTCTACTCGTTCATTGTACAAGGAAACTTTTCTCCGATATCTTGTATAATCAGGAGTACACTTCAGCACAGAAACCTTTGCAAAAAATGACAACTGCAGTTGTTCAGATAAAAATGGACAAAGAAATGCTTACTCTGAGATTGATTCAAGGTTTGGATTCATCTCTTTCAGTTGTGCTTCAAGCAGTGCCACCGTTTCGAAGGCCCTTTTCAAGTCACAATCCTCAGCAAGAGTTCGGTCCGTCAGGGTTGCTTGAAGCTTTTCTTGGTCCACCAAATCTTTCTGAATTCTGCATTTCGCCAAAATAAAGATAAAACTGGGGCTAAACATGCTTGAAAGTTATAAATGCATTCTTATTGTAGGATACAGCTTATAGATTGAGGCATACTGTTCCATATGTTTCGACAAAGCAATATGCAAATCATCAATCCTTTTCTTGTATCCTTTTCCCTTCATTTCCAACTCCTTGTAGGCCTTCTTCAAATCTTGTAACTTGTAGTCGGCATCAACCTGTGGCATCACCAATAAATAAGTGACACCTGTTGAAACGTAGATGTACCAGAAAGCAGCCAAAATAAGAGAGAATTAATTAGAAGAAACCTCAGATGCCCGCAACTCGTCGACAGTTTTCTTCAGCTCTTCATAATCAGTTTTTGCTTTATCCAGCACATCTTTATGTTGATCAATGAGCTACACAAAGGAAAACAAAGGGAAAAAAGCATACATTGATTTCAAGAGGAACTCCTTTAGTTGATCTACCTTAATGAATACTCAAACGTGAATGAATGAATAAATAACCTCCTGCGTTTTCTTGTAGTTCTCCTGAACTGTAAATGCCTTCTGTTCTATCTCCTTGAATGTCAAAAGCAACTTCTCTTTCTCTCCTATAAGACGTTCTTTCTCCTTCTTTGACTCCTCAATTCCCTTCATTAATTTCTCTATCATCTTGTCACCCGTTTGTATCTGAACTTTGTGACGATTGATCTCTGAGCTGTTTTTATCAATATCCTAACAACCAGGAAGCACAAGTCTATATAACTTAGAAGTAACCCATCATAGGATCTGACAAATCTTCAAGTTGGGCATGCACAGCACTTACAGTCTGAATCTTGTTGACTTTCAACTTCTGGGTTTTCAATCTTTCACCACCTGCATTCTCTATTTTATTCTGAAGCTCCAAAACCTAAAAAAAGGGGGGAAGAATGACTCAATAAGCCTTTTATCTGTTCTGAACCAGAATGATCAGGTTGCAAAACCTGCCTTAGCTGCCTACCTTTTCCTTCAGCTGTTTTGAACCTTGTGTAAGCCTGTCAATCTCAGTCTCTTCTGCAGATATAATCTTCCTGAGTTCCTCGAGCCTATCAAGCTCATCCTGCTTTGGCTGTGATGCAGCCTTCAGCGAACCAAGTTGTTTTTCAAGATAACCATGTTGTGTATTCAAACTGTCAATCTGTTTCATAACAAAGTATTTAGCACATCAATAATCCAAATGGGAGCAACTATATTGGAGTTATTAGTTATTACCTCTTTCTGGCTTTTGGCTAATTCCATCTCCAAAAGCGAAACAGCTTTTTCCAAGGCTTGGTAGCTTTTCACTGCCACAGCTATTTTTTGACGTATAGTGCTCAATTTCGCAACCATTTCAGAGAGTACAGTCTCAGCATTTGCAATTGCTTCTGCAGAAACACTTGTGGCTCGGATAGCTGTACCCATCTTACCACCCCGTGGCTTGCCTCCCCCTCCACTCATAGTTCCAGATCTTTCGAATAAAGCACCATCAAGTGTTACAACACGTCGAAAGTCCTTGTTTCCACCATATGCAATACGAGTTGCCTAATAGAAAAGAACAAGTGACTTAATACTTCTTGCAAAGTACAAGATGGCATTTATAGTGGACTTACATGACAAGACAAACAAGCTCCAGATTTTAAGTAGAAGAAGTGAAATTAATAATTCTTGCAAGCAAAACATGGCGTTTATTGTAGAAATGGTGGTTACTTTCAACAAGAGGAAGGCTAGTACCATGACTAGTTACCGATGAAAAAGAAGAGGAAGGCTAGTACCATGACTGAGATGACCTTAAGAGTCACAGCGCTTCTGTTTGCTGAAAGGATTGATATTCAGGGATATAAAAATAAAAAATAAAACCTTTTCAGTCACTGACAAATAATTATTTCAAAACTTCGCGTACGTTCTTTACAAGAGGGATGACAGGACTTGGTTAAAATTTTGCAGCAATGAAAAGTGGGTTTGATTTCTCGTTTTCTTCTTAATTGGGGTTTAACTAACTTTGGCGAGATATAACTTTGTCGAAGTTTGTGATGCAAAGTAAAAATCTCAAGGCCAAAAAGAAAATTCGGATTTGAAATGTTGATTACTTTCACAGCTCAGTGTCTTTCTATTAGGGGAACTCGCAAATAAAGGCAACCAATTGATATCCTTCTAGAGAAAACCACAGAGCTGGTCAGTTGTAGGAAGCACATGCTTTCAGAAAATAAATAGGAAGTTTATGGTAAGCTATATGCTTCCGTGCATTTTTTGCTTCTTGAAGAACAAAGCATGTTGTCAACGCGCTTGTCTAAGCCAAATAAACCTGATCAATATCTTGGGCTACAACTGTGTTCCCCAATGCTGCATAGAAAGCAAGTTTCATCCTCTCATCTCGAACTTTTATTAAATCGTAAAGCCGAGGAACTCTCTCTGGAGTGTTTACTTTCTCCTTTAATCTAGGTAAATGATCAACTTGTTTCTCCTGCAATGAGAATAAGCAAAAGGTCACTTCAGCAATTTACAAACTCTGTATGAACTATAAACAACTGAGTCAACTGACGTTACATGCCCAGGAAAAAACATAAACACAATAGACAGCAAGGTCCAAGAAACACTCACTACATGTAGTCCAATTATTACTGCAAGATTGTTCTAATCCCAACCACTCACCACCCGTAGTTCATTTTACCAAAATCCACTGAACTAACTCATCCACCAAATCCAATTTCTAGCCAGTTCGTTCAGGTTTTGGAAGCACTATTTTGACTAGTACAGAACGACATGAACACAAAATAGACAGCAAGGACCCAGGACCACATAGTTTAATACGAGATATCTACCAAAATCATGAAAGTGGCAACACCGAGGTTTTTCCTGCGGAGTAACTCAACACATGCTTGAGCTGCACTAGTTGTTTCCACAACAATATAATCAAGCCCCGAACAAGCTGTTGATATGGCCACGTCATATTTTGCTGCAACAATACACCCAGTCAAAGAAGAAAGGGATTAAATAGAGAGCGTAGGGAATAGTTGCATTATAATGGTAATGATTGCGATATACTATTTCAAATATTAGCCTAAGCAACCACAAACAATATGGAAAGAGGAAACAAGACATCGGCATTGGTTGTAATAAAGTAGTTGCGTATAATGCTTTTGGAGGACCACCGAGCAAGATAAGATCAAAGAATGAATTTTGCTGGAGAAACACCACAAACAAATTATGAATTTTACCATAACCTTAAGATTGTAGCCAAAATATCAGCACTAGTTGATACAAAAGTATCTTCATGTACTCAATCTATTTGGAACAGAGATGAGCTCTAGTTTTTCCTGTATCTTGGAAAACAGATGGTAACTAACTAGTTTGACAAACTAATTTGCAAAACTCTTAATTTAATACACATACGTAGGAGGACAACTTAATAACCTCGTTAAAGGAAACTCTCACCATCAATGGCACCTAAGTCACCCATTCGACCATAAATACCCTGTATCTCGTTCATTTCTTTTGCTTGCAGTATTGCTTTCAACACAGAGCCCTGACTCTTTTCAGATTCCATGACAGACGAAAGCTCTGCAACCTTTTGTCTGGCAGCTTGTTCAAGAGGAATTAGTGCTTCTTGCTCTTTAAGACAATCCTGCAAAGAAATCTGTTGCTCTCACCACGACAATCATGATCGAAAACATGATTGATAATTCAAAAATATCAACAGGAAAGACATACTTGTTCCACTTTACGAGCTTCCAATGCACCGAGTCTGTTTTTCTCTAGTTCGTTTTGGATGCTTAGGATTCCTGAAGTCTTTGTTCCAATTGTCGTTTGTAAGTCAGTCATCTTCTTTTGAGCATCCTCATAAGCAGCACAACCAGCTTCATGCTGAAAAAGTTTGCTATAACATTCAGATAAACCAATTTGCACTAAGTTGAAAACAGTAAAAGAAAGTAACAGTGAACCATAACACTCCAAGTAGTCAAAATAAATTCACTTTGTCCCTAAGAAATTATAGTTCCTAGTTTTTGACCCACTTTGATAAGCAACTTTTATATTGAAGAGATGTTCAATTCAAACCCTCCCTTTGTCAATCAGTAGAGACAAAGATGTTTAAAAATTCTCTTAGCTAAGTACTATCTCGAATCTTACAAATAAAAAAAGGTTTCTAAACAAGGGTTAGCACCAAACAACTAATGTAAAAGACAAAACGAAAATGAAGTACTGGAAAGTAGTTCAATGAAAAAGTAGGTGTTTATGGCTCTATTCCATTCTAGTTGGATACCTCATGAGTATACTCATTTCTCAGGAGGGAAAGGAATTAATGGTAAAGGCTATGAATATATCTCCCATGATACTTTATTAAAAGAAAAACCACCACTGGCATTGCTTGTACTTATGAACGCTTTACAACAAAAGAATGCAACTCTCAGCTGGATTTCCAACCTCACCTTCTCATTCAAAAGTTTACTTTCAGTAGATGCAACATCAAGTTTACCCTTGTGCTCAATTAACTGTTTCTCCCATGGTTCTAGTTCTGCACAAACCTTTCCAAGCTCGGCACGGAACATCTCAGTTTCAACTGTTCATCAACCAATTGAAAGGTGTCAGATTAAATAATTATTCGCACTACCACAAGAAAACTCAGGAAATTACATTAAAGGAGTAATAACTACAATAAGTTGATCAGCTTCCTATATGATATGACATTTCATTGGTTACTTGACATCCATTCCACCTGGCCTTTAGGGCATATTCTGGGAGAAGGAATACATGTACACTGTAGTATAGGCATCCTTCATAATCTCAGGACCATAACACAACAAATATTTGTGCAAGATATATAAAGAGGGAACCCTTGGGGAAGCCTTTGCCACAGCAACGGTATTTGTAATTAAAGTCAATGGAGAAGCCTCGCAATTTCACGTGCTAGTTTTAGACGGCTTTGTATCTCAGCACCATAATATTATGTTATGGTAAATTGTGTTCTCATTTCAACCAAACAGACTACAAGAATTGTAAAACCATGCCGATAAATAAAATAAAATAAAAAATTGTAAAACCATGGAAATCAAGAAGAAAAACAAGAACCTCTGAACATGAAAAGACAACTTAAATAGTAAATCAAGACTATCCAAATTCCTAGACAGAGGGAGACCAATGGCATATTTGCACAAAGAGGCTATTCTCAAAGTTGATTCCTCATTATCCTGCTTGGTAACTCAAGCTTTTAACTCTACACCATCAACTTCAAAGTACAGTAACGCCCATATTGTTTGTCCTTTCTTAAGCAAAGAAAAAAGATAGTGCATACACACTCGCAAGTCGCAACAGAGAAAGATAAGTGTTATGTTCATAGTAATAATGTGGAGAGAGAGAGAGAAAATATCAGAAAGTATTACAGTTGACATACCTTAAAAACGTAGTAAACAACTTTTTTATGGGGAAACAAAGTGATGTCTAAATGACCAACCTCATTCATGCAAAACAGTCATACAAATAAACCATTTATAATTGGGAGACAATGTTAAAACAACACGCGCTTCTTATGGAAAACAATGTGATGAAAAACCCACTTCATCATTAAGGCATTAAAAGCTCCATGCTTATACTGAGGAAGTAAGGAGTCGTACACTAAGTTTAAGATTTCCAAGAGTAGCAAAAATAGTACACAATCATAGACCTGTCCTCTCCCTAAGCATAGCATTTGTAAGAGAAGACAGCACCTTTGGAGTTCTCCTTAATTTCCTCCAAGATTTTCTCCTGCTCTAACAAAAGATTTTGCAGCTTAGGAATATCTTCCTCCAGTTTTGGAATCATTTTTGTTGAATTAGCACCTTCTTTTGTGTAGTCATCAATCTTCGATGAATCCTGCAGTACAATCCATTATTAGAGTCATTAGTCATGCATTTGTTGACTTAAATTAGGACTCTTAGTCACATACCTTCTCAATCTTCTCATCAAGTTTCTTAATTCTTTGCTTCATGTGCTTCAGATCTTCTCTATATTTAACATCCTGCCTTTCAAACTCTTTGAACTCCTCCTTACAACGTTTGAGTCCACTGTCAAGTTCCTATATTTTGCAAACAAGATTTGCATAAGCTGTTGCTCCAACTTTGGCAAATGATAGTGCAATAAATTTACCACCTACCGCAATGGTTAGGTAAATAATCAATCGTCTTACAAGCTAGGAAACTTTTTATGAGGAATGCCCAATTGATATACTATAAGCACATGAATAAAAGCAACATGAATTTATATTGAAGACCTCTTGTTTTTTCATATACTTCGTGTGCAAAGCCTCAAGCTCCTTCAACGTCTTATTATTTTCCCGTATCTTCTCCCTGAAACATGATGCAAAATATTCGACAAAAATCAAGTCTATGGTCCAAAAAATGTGGTAGGTTATATTTTGTGACCAAAAACTACCGTTCCATTTTCAGATTTTCTTCCAAGCTGGACACCTTATCTTGCTTTTCCACCATTTGACCATTGGTATCTTCGGAAGCCAGCTTTGTGGCTTTTTCTTGCCATTTCAATAATGACAACTCCTTCAACATGTAGGCTTCTGCTTCATTTTTGACACCCTGATGTAACAAGACAAAATGACTAAACAAGTAAAGTAAGCAAAATGAATGACCATACAGAAACTATAAAGTACCTCCAAACTATCTCTTTCTTTCTCTGCTAATTTAACCATTTGAACCACCCCAGACCTTTTCTCATTAAGGACTTCTAGCCTAGAAGGGAAAAAAATAACATAGCAGTGTTAGAAAAATAGTAGCAGTTGAAATTGCAGAGATGGTACGAACTTGAGGAAGTAAATTATATTTAAGAGGTAATCATGTTGATGAAACATGGTACATCACAGTACCTCAGTTTAGGTAGCACAACTTGCAATGTCTCAACTTAATAATGGGGAAAATAACATGCCTAAACAGGTTCGAATAAATGATGAAAGAAGTTGCCTAAAGTTTTCTTCTTGTGCTCATTCACAATGGAGTCTTTATGGACTAAAAGCTAGTAACTAAAAAGACATATGTGAAGCATGGCCCCATCGCAGAGGATTGAATCGGTATATTAAAGCATAGAATTGTAACTTTTGAAAATGAGGCAAAAAAAACTCACTGCTTGTATGATTCGTCTATCATTTCAACATATTTATTAGTTCCAATTATGTCCTCGAGATATTCAAGAAAACCTTCATCGTGCGGTCCTTGAGCCTTGGGCTTCATCAGTGAGATCTGCTCAACTTCACCCTGATACATCCAAGAAGTACCATAAGGAATTATTACTAACAGACTCCAGGAAAACTACAGCCACTTTTGAAAAGGGTTCTGAACCTGAAGTATCAGAAAACGGTTATTGTCCAAGTCCACTCCTTTCCCTTTCAGCTTCTTGGTAACCTCTGTGAAATTACTCAGGCGGTCATTGATATAGTACTTGGAAGAGTTATCTCGGAACGCAATTCGTGTTATCACAAAATCACTTCCTGGAACAGCTTCATATGTCCCCTCATCCTATCATCCATTGGACAAACTCATTTGTAAACAACTACACCAAAAACTTGGAAGCTCACAAAAAATAATAATAATAATAAATTACGCAGGGCAGTAAACAACAAATGAAATTATTACCAAATCAATGATCTCCTGAAAATGGACAGATACACCAGCACTATCCAGATTCTGGTGATTCGTAGAATTGTGGATAAGCTCTGATACTTTATTTAGACGCATCTGCAAAACATTTAAACCTTTGTTCAAGCTTAAATTGTGCAAAACGATACATACGATAGATCAAGTTACATCCAACCCTAACACCAGTCACTGAGGAAGCATGCGAGTAGAACTGAACAAGATTTAGACTCGTTATATACCACCTTTCCAAATGTTTAATTTTCTGAACTTAGATTTTTATTTACCACCCCACACCCTTACATACAAAAGAAGCATAGGAGTAGAAAAGAAACCAAATTTTCAATCTTTATGTGCCATAAAAATGTTTCTTCAGCTAAATTGAGGTTTTTTCCCCCTTGTTTTCAATTTTGTGCAGATTTCCCCCTACTTTGAATGAAGAGAGGTAAAAAGTTAAAGATTTTTTCCACTTTCTTCCTCTGCCTACGGGTATCACTGCAACAAAGTAGCACCCTAAGATGAGCATAACCTCAATTACGTATTCCTTCAGTAGTACCATCTGCTCCACTCTCAATCTCCGCTTTCGCGAATTTACATAGTTTGTGATAAATTTGAAAGAAACTTTCCCGCTCGAGCTCTATCTGACACACACGCACTATGTGACTTAGAGCATCTCCAACCATACCTTCATTTCTTCATTTTGAAGAATGAAGGGGCTCCAACCAATCTTCATTTCCCTCCTTCATTTTGGAGAATCAATTTTGGTACCAAAAATGAAGAACATTCTTCAAATGAGTTTTGCACTATTCATTTTATCTAAATGTGCTTATCTTTTAAATTCTTGATCAAATATTCATAAAAATGGTACCAATAAAAATATATTAAAAATACCTTTAAAATGAGACCAATATCCAATATATCCCGGAAAAAAAATTGTAGCATAAAATTAAAAAATTTCTAGAGGGAAAGCTTTGGAGTGAAATAGAGGAAAACATGAAGAATTGGGTTGGAGTTACAGTGAATAGTGGCATTCTTCAAAGTCACCTTTTTAATAAAAAAAAACATTATTTTGGTCTTCAAATTGAAGAATGGGGTTGAAGATGCTCTTAAGAGTGTAACTGCAAAAAAGAAGACGAAGAACAGTGAGTACCTGCTTAGCTCGCTTTCCAAATACAAACAACATCGCATCGATCACATTGCTCTTCCCACTACCATTAGGCCCAACCACCGCCGAAAAACTCTGCGCCCAACAAAATAACAGGGGAAAAAAAAAATTCAAACATACAAGAGTAAATTGATACAGAGACATGCATATAATCGAAACCTTCAAGGTACCATCACTCTTTAGGACCAGTCCATACTGGGTTTTGTCCCGGATCTAATTGGACGCGCTAGTGGAGTGAGAATGGTCCCACAAAGTCGCGATACCAAATACATATACGTATACGAGCGGAGAAACCCTTGTTACGTTATGTACATTAGGAAACTAGATCTTGTTTACCTTATTTAGCTTCCTTGTAATTAGCTTGTAATTAGGTTTACCATATCTAGATTATTAGGGTTGTATATATACCTAGTTAGTGAATGGAATAAAGTATGCTCTTCTAAATTTACATGGTATCAGAGCCGCACGAATTATTTTTCCACCATAGTTGCTGTTCTTAATACTCATCATGAGCGAGAAGAAGGTTGAATCATCTGGATCAAAAACAGTTCCTGTTTTTGTCCAATCTGAAGGGCCGTTTAATGCTGGAATCATTCTTACCGAATCGAACTATGATGTTTGGTCTCAACTGATGGAGATGCATATTGCCGAGAGGGAGAAACTCTCCTATATTCATGGCAAAACCAAGCCGCCGGCAGAATCTGAAGATGGTTATGAAAAATGGTACGCTGAAAATCAAAAAGTAAAGAGGTGGTTATTGATATCTATGACGCCAGACATCATGAAACGTTATTTACGGGTACCAACTGCCCGTGAAATATGGAGTGGCTTGTCAACAGCCTTCTACGATGGAAGCGATGAACTGCAGGTATTCTCCTTGAATCAGAAGGCCTTTACGGCCAAACAAAGTGGAAAACCTCTCTCTGTATATTACGGAGAGTTGTGTGAAATTTTTTGTGAATTGGACCATCGTGATAAAGTGGTCATGAAGCACGCTGAAGATATTATAATTTATAAAACTTCTATCCAACGGCAAAGGGTGCACATATTTCTCGCTGGATTGGATAGTGAATTTGAACAGGTTCGTGGAGAGGTCCTTCGCAAGGAACCAGTTCCAGATTTGGAAGAATGTTATGCGTTGGTTCGACGCGAGGCAGTGCGTCGTGCTACCTTGAATGGGGAATCAGAAATCTTGGAGACCTCTGTCATGCTGGCTCGCAATCGCCCAAGTTCAAAACCACAAGATCATTCCCGTATGCAGCACACTCGGCAGGATCAGTCACAGGAGCAATCCCGAAGTACTAGTAAACCATCTGGCAAGCCATCCTACAGATGTACTCATTGTGATCAAGCAGGTCACACCAAAAGTCGTTGCTATGAACTAGTCGGATATCCAGAATGGTGGGATCACAATCGTGATTCGAGGAAGAGAAGCTCTGGTAGAAACTCTACTACGGCACTTGCTGCAGGAAAGGCAGATGGAGATGATGAAGTTGCCGAACGAGCCTCTGCGTTGGTAGCAATGGCAGGTAACAGTAATGGTAAGGCTTTAAATATTTCTGCACCTGTTTTGAATAATACATGGATAATTGATTCAGGAGCCACAGATCATATGACATTTGATTCGAGACAAGTCCCATCCCTAAAACCATCTCCCAAAAAATATGTGTCCACCGCTAATGGTACCCCGGCTCCAGTTATTGGAGAGGGTGCTGTGTCTCTTACAGATGATTTAAACTTGGATTCTGTTCTAATTGTCCCTTCCTTGGATTATAATTTATTGTCGGTTGCTCAAATAACCTTGACCTTACATTGCCTTGTTATCTTTTGGCCTGATTTCTGTGTTTTTAAGGACATCCGAACGAGACAAACGATTGGTTGTGGTGTTAGGCGTGAAAGGCTGTATTACCTGGACTTGGTGTCGAAGAGTTCAGAAAAGTTACGTAAGGCCTTGGCAGTGGACAGTTCTGAGGGGGAGAAGAAAAATTCTGCAATTTGGTTGTGGCATCGACGTCTAGGACATGCCTCGTTTGGTTATTTGCAGAAGTTATTTCCTAGTTTATTTTCCAAAGTTGATGTTTCTGGATTTCGTTGTGATGTTTGTGAACTTGCAAAAAGTCACCGTGTCTCTTTTCCATCAAGTTTGAATAAAAGCTCAGTTCCTTTCATGCTTATTCATTCTGATGTTTGGGGCCCATCTCCAGTTACTACCTTAGGTGGAGCACGTTGGTTTGTGACATTTATTGACGATTGTACTAGGATGACCTGGGTATGCGTAATGAAGTCCAAAAGAGAAGTGAATTTATTGTTTCTAAAATTTCATACAATGATTCAGACTCAATACAAAGCGCAGGTTCAAGTCCTTCGTAGTGACAATGGCGGAGAATATATGAAGTCTGAACTTCAACACTATTTGACTGCACAGGGCATTGTTCATCAAACCACGTGTACTACTACACCCCAGCAAAATGGGGTGGCAGAAAGAAAAAATCGGCATTTGTTGGAAGTTGTTCGTGCTTCCTTAATTGAAGCTCATATGCCTGTATCATATTGGGGTGATGCTCTTACCTCTGCTGCATATCTCATTAATCGTGTTCCATCCAGCACTATCAAGTTTCAAACACCATTTCAAGCTCTACAGGATGCTACCAATGCTCCCACTGTTCCTAATCTACAACCTCGTGTTTTTGGATGTGTGGCGTTTGTACATCTTCATAAACATCAACGCAGTAAATTAGATCCTAGAGCTTTACGCTGTGTTTTCTTAGGGTATGCATCACATCAAAAAGGCTATCGATGTTATCATCCTCCCACAAAGGCCATGCATATTACACTGGATGTTGTTTTTCATGAAGATAAGATGTATTTTTCGTCTGAGTCTGCACTTTAGGGGGAGTACCATCAGGAAGAAGTTCAAACTCAGGCTTATGATTATGAAGTTCTGAATTATGATCATGGAGGAATATCTGAACATATGAACCATAATGTAAGTTTGGATACAGGTTATGTTGACAAAAGCTCATGCAGTTCTGAAAGTGGTTTGGATACAGATTCTGTTGAAAAGTCTCAGGATATTGAAGTGGAACCATTGTCTGAATCAGTCTCACTACAACCTGACACACATAACCAATCGCTCGTTGAGGATGCTCCCGAGTCTGTACCAAATTCTCCTCGAAGGCATAATCCTCCTCATAGTAACAGAGGTATTCCTAAACCCATGTATGAACCTGAACTTACTAGCAAGGCCAAATACCCTATGAGTAATTATGTGTCCAACCATCGCTTGTCTGAATCAAATAAATCATTTGTGAATCAATTATCTACTGTATCTATTCCTAACAGTGTACAGGAAGCTTTAGCTGACCCAAGGTGGAAAGCAGCGATGAATGAAGAAATGAAGTCCTTGCAAAAGAATGAAACATGGGAACTTGTTGACCTTCCATCAGGGAAGAAACCGGTTGGGTGTCGATGGATCTATACTGTGAAATACAAAGCAGATGGTGCCATTGAACGATTCAAAGCTCGACTGGTGGCGAAGGGGTATACTCAAACATACGGGATTGACTATATGGAGACGTTTGCACCCGTGGCTAAAATCAATACTGTTCGAGTTCTGTTATCTCTAGCCGTGAATCTAGATTGGCCATTGCAGCAATTTGATGTAAAAAATGCTTTCCTGCATGGTGACTTGACAGAAGAAATCTATATGGATTTCCCACCTGGATGTTTTATACCAGGAAAACATCAAAGGAAAGTGTGTAAATTGAAGAAGTCATTGTATGGATTAAAACAATCTCCCAGAGCCTGGTTTGGAAGATTTACAAAGTCCATGAAAGCCTTTGGATACAGACAGAGCAACGCAGATCATACCTTGTTTTTGAAGCAACAAGAAGGTAAAATTACCGCACTTATTGTATATGTGGATGATATGGTGGTTACAGGGAATGATCATGAAGAAAGAAAGGCACTACAAAATTACTTGTCCAAAGAATTTGAAATGAAGGATCTTGGTCCATTGAAATATTTTCTTGGGATAGAAGTATCTCGATCTGCTAAAGGGATCTTTCTGTCTCAGAGAAAATATGCTCTAGATTTATTGCAAGAAACTGGGATGTCTGCATGTCAACCAACAGATACTCCAGTGGAGGAAGGGTTGAAGTTGTGTATTGACTCTAATCAAGTACCGGCTGACAAAGGGAGATACCAAAGACTTGTAGGGAGATTGATGTACCTGGCTCACACAAGACCAGACCTTACCTATGCCCTAAGCATTGTTAGCCAATTCATGCATAATCCTGGAGAACAACACATGAATGCAGTAATGCGAATTTTGAAGTATTTAAAGTCTGCTCCTGGAAAAGGAATATTGTTTTCCAAGAGTATTGATCATCAAAAGGTTGAAGCGTATACTGATGCGGATTGGGCTGGGTCAATAGCTGATAGACGATCTACCTCAGGTTATTTCACCTTTGTAGGAGGTAACCTGGTGACTTGGAGAAGCAAGAAGCAGAATGTGGTTGCACGCTCAAGTGCAGAAGCTGAGTATCGAGGTATGGCTCTTGGGATTTGTGAAGTATTATGGCTGAAACATCTCTTACAAGACTTGGGGTATCCATCGACGCAACCAATTCAATTGTATTGTGACAACAAGGCTGCATGTGATATCGCCCACAATCCAGTTCAGCATGACAGAACAAAACATGTGGAGGTTGACAGATTTTTTATCAAGGAGAAGTTGGAAGCAAAGATTATAGAATTGCCCACGATTCGATCAGAGGATCAGCTGGCTGATGTCCTGACCAAAGCAGTATCAAATAAGTTGTTTTCAAAATTTATTGACAAGTTGGGCATGTGCGATATTTATGCACCAACTTGAGGGGGAGTGTTACGTTATGTACATTAGGAAACTAGATCTTGTTTACCTTATTTAGCTTCCTTGTAATTAGCTTGTAATTAGGTTTACCATATCTAGATTATTAGGGTTGTATATATACCTAGTTAGTGAATGGAATAAAGTATGCTCTTCTAAATTTACAACCCTAACCTTGTGGAAAGGCCCAACGCGCTGCTCGCCGGCGTAGGATTTGAAGTTCCTGAGGACCATTTCTCTGATGAAGAGCCTCGGGGTACTACTGGATGATGATTTCTCCCGAGTTGACTCGGAACCGTTGCGAGTGAACTCGTCGGTCGTCGTCGTCGTCGTCTCCGTCTCCATCGGAACACCCATCTCTTGGCTTTCTTGAAAACCTAAAAATCCGGTCTTCCTCTGATGAAATCGCTCCGAATTCAGACAGTCGAGTGGTCGGCTCAACTGATATCGAACCGGGAAAAGTAGGACTAAACTTAAATTAATGGGGAAAAAATGGACTGGAGTACAAAGGGCGGGAAAATGAAATCTAACACGGATTTTGAAAGAAATTGTGGGGAGGGTTTTCGCAAATTTGGGTTTAGTCCATTGGGCTCAGAATTTGTGTCACTAGTCCATCTTTTAAGCTCAGTATTAAAGAGCTATGAAAGGTCCATTTGGACCACTGGCAAAAGGGCCCGTGCTTACCTTCTCCCCTTCCAATCCTCTAAGAATAATTCTATGGGTAACGACCATCTGTGTGCACAGATCGGCTTGTGGGACTCATTTTTGGATTTTATATAAATTATTTGCACCATTTAATTTTTTTTAAATATAGGAATTTTTCATTTATTTTGAATCAAAAACTAATATGTTTTATAAGCCCTTGAAATTATCCAATTGAACTGATTTTACTACCATCTGCTCGAAAAAAAATATTTTAAAGTTAATAAACAATACGGAATATTTGTGTGAGACCCGAAAGTACACAAGCCAATGGTGCATAGATCGTTGGTACTCATAAAAGGGTTCAATGCCATACATTTAAATCAAATTGTTCTATTTATTGATGGAGGTAGCAGGATATATACAAATATTTCAAATTACATTTAATTAGGCATCGGTACACAAATCACCCTTGGCCGTAGCCCAAGTAACACCCTCATTAAGGTGAAAAATAAGTAAACAAATTACCATTGTCTGTGGAAAAATTAATCATTTATTGCATGGGCTACTGGGCAAGATTTGACCTTTTGACCTTCTATTTAAAGGTGTGTAAGAGCATCTCCACTCTTGGACCAAATGTTTTACCAAATTTAAATTTGGTGAAAAATCTCCCAAAAACTCACTCCACTCCTTCACCAAATCCTTCACCAAATTTGCTCAAATTTTTCACCAAATTTGCTCAAATTTTTCACCAAATTTGATCAACACCAAATCCCACACCAAATGAGCAACGGCTCTTTTGTTCCGCAGAAAAGTTTCTGCTGGTGGATATTTCTACTGGTGAATGTCCAACTGGTGTTGTATGCACTGATATGGGAAAGTAGAAAGTAGAAAGTGAGTTTTGGAGGCAAAATGAAAAAAAAAAAAATCTGTTTTGACAAAATGGTGGGAAAATTTTAGAGCCAAAATGCAAAAAACTGTTTTTTGACAAAATTTTAACTAGAATTTGGTTAAAAGAGTGGTTTCCCATTGGAAGGGTTGATACCAAATCAAGTTTTTAACCAAATTTTTACTCTAATTTGAGTAAAATTTTGGTGTAGGAGTGGAGATGCTCTAACGATGGCAAACTGAATTATCCGTAACTTCGTTAGGTACTATTGCTCCACATATAAAACGACAAGTCTTTGACTTTGTCGAGTAAAAAGATGGAGAGGATGCGATCGGCTATAGAAACTTTGTTTGGTGTGTGATGATGAGAATTTCCAGACCCACAACGGACCCAGTAAGGAACCAATCATAATTAAATTTGATATTTATTGGCCCACAAAGATCTAGTGGATTGCAATGGGGCTTCGCAAGGGTTCAAATAGGCGTTGATCGTACTACTTAACTTTTAGACCTTTTCACCATCCAAATCATTTGAGAGTAAGTCATCACGGTTACATACACAGAAAACACACCCAGAATTTGAGTGAATCTAGGCCGTTGATTTACACTTTCGGGGTCAATTCTGGGTCTCTGTTTCCTTTCGGGGCACCCAGACTTACTGTTTACTATACTATACTACTACAATTCTGGAGGTAGCAAATGATATAGCATTTGAAGTTATCCTTTCCCTTTAACCCTTTCCTTTGATCCCCTTTTTCCCACAACTATTATAATCTCATTGATGCATGTAAGCCTCTTTTTTTTTTTTTTTCTTTTTTTTTTTAACAGACATGTAAGATTAGCTTAGTACAGTATTATCAATATTGGTATGCCTCAGTTTAAGTGTAGGAAACTGGAAGAAAACGTTGTCCAATTTGCAGTGTAATAGTGAATAAACAAAACGATAAAATGAATCGAACTCACAGGTTACGAAATCCATGCTGATCAAGTTTTTGAAACTGGAGGAATAGAATTGACAATAAGTGATGCAGCGCAAGCGTACGAAAGCACAAAATTAGCACGAGTTAAAATCCGTTGATTCGCGCACGAATACCCGGAAATTAAATACTTCTCTAAACCTGTTGATTCTAAGAATACCCAGGAATAAAGGCATCAAACACTTTGTTGATTACGCAGAATGCCAAAGAATTTGGAAGATAAGAGATATTCTCTCTACAAAAATCAATATCTTTCAAATCAACTCAATCTACTTGTTTCATTCACCACATAGGTTTAAATAGATAACTTGGAACATTCCTCCAAACATAGGAAATACAAGCTCCAATTTCCAAGACTCTAACTTTAATGAACTAAAGACTTTGACTACCAAAAACTAGGAAGACTATTGAGAACTTAAAAGACACTTAGAAAATTGAAATGAACTTAAAAGAGTCTTTGATTGACGAAATGACACTAAAATTGTATAAATAAGTACTTAGACTAATACATTAACTGACATAAAAGAAGACTCCTCGATTCAACCGTTATCAATATTTGCGCCTGCATCAATATGTCTTTATGACAAATTTTGTCCTCCTACGATACTACGAGTTAGGTGGTTTATGTCTCGCAGGATGCAACGACCAACCTTCCAATAGCCGAGCTGCAATAAGTGTTGCAACTTTCTCTGAAAAACAGAAAAATCCGTATTGAACATACTAAAAGATAGTTACTGCTCGTGTATGGAACAAAAGTTCTACAAACTACAAATCCAAATATAGATGTATCTGAAACCGTCGGATATGCATGGGTAATGAGACCTGAATTTACCTAGTGCAACCTATGTACACGGAACATCTATATTTTTAAATCTGTGTGAATCGAGGAATTGGGAGGCCGGTAGTGAGTGAGCTCACTACATACGTGTAGTGAGCTCTCTCGGCCGTCCGGTCCGAGATCAATGGTTCGGATTGTCTTACACTTTAAAAAGCACTTTTACATTAATTTTAACTCCAATTTATCTGGACCGTTGATCTTGGATCGGACGGCCGAGAGAACTCACTACACGCATGTAGTAAGCTCACTCACTACATCTACAGGCTCCCCAATTCCGTGAATCTGAGTAGTGTGGCGTAATGGAAAACCTTGGTACAGAAAAGCGTTGTTTGCAAGGGAAAGTGGGAGAGGAGGGACCCAACGCATGTGGGTTTTAGCATCAGAAGATAGCAGAGCACATGACCTAAAGCCTGGGGCCAATACAATGCAACACCTGGTTTTATACAATGATCATAAAATGTAAGATTGGGTTTAGACCTAATTCTTACGTTGCCAGTGTCAAGGCCGGTGTTTGAAATTTGAACCAGTCTGCTTTTCAAATACGGGTAGGTAATGCCATTGGAGATAGGGATGGCAATCATACCGACCCCATCCTAAACCCATCCCGCCCCGCCTCTAACGGAAAGGTTTTTTTCTAATTTTTTGGGTAATAGGTAGGGTTAAGGGGAAAATGGAAACCCGACCGGGTTAGGGTAGGGTAGGGTAGGGTTAGGGGTAGTAGTAGCACACTCCGAATCCGACCCGATATATATGTTAGCCCTAACTTTTCAGGAGCCTAAAGCGTATATTAAAGTGGGGGCATTTTACGATTCGGCTATTGTACAGAGTAACAAAGTAGGAGCCCTCAAAACTCTTAAATTTTTGGAGACCTGAAGTAGCTATATATCTAGTTTTAGCTTAGGGCCATCTCTGGCCACAATCTACTATCAGATCAGGACCGAAAAAATAATACTCTTTGTCTCAAATTGTTTGTCCTGTTCAAATTTCGATGCAATTTTGAATTGTTCATATTTTTTTAATCTAAAGTATAATATTTTTAAACATTCTTTAAACTTTGTACGATAGAACTAAATGAGATCTAGAAAAGTAATATCTATATTGCACATAAAATATGTTATAGATCGAAAGATATGAACAGTTTAAGAATTGTATGGAAATCCGCCAGGACCAATAATTTGGGACGGAGGTAAGTAATAATCGCATAGAGTCAAAGACCCAATGCGGGCTTCAAGAACTGTATAACAGAATACTCTATTACGTATCCATATGGCCCATTAAAACTTGGAGATCAAGAACTCTGGGCTTTTTGGTAAACATATTTGAAACTCTTCCCTGGGCTTCCCATCTGAGTTTGAAATCAGTACTCAACCCATTGCCTCAAGGCTCACATGAGCTACACTTCAAGATAACATAACAATCAAGGAATAAGCTAAATCTTATGGACAGCAGAGTCAGCTTACGGCTATCACGCACCTCAACTAATCTTTGGGTACTAATTCTACCGTCACTAGCGGGAACCCTAATCAATACGGAAACAAATTTCCCGTATAGACTTGCCCAAAGCCAATGGGAAAAAAGCAAGGCAATTAAACTTTGGAATCAGGGACATTGGTGTGCGGCATTTGAGCCGTCCATATTCGCAATCGATGGTTCAGGTTCACAGAAGTACTCTTACTGAATGCGCACATCAAGACCGCATACTAACACCCCCGTGTCCTTTAACTTCATGGCATTATAAAAATAAATGAAGTCGAAATTCTTACCTACAAAATTTTCCTTTCTCCTATTGATATCTTTTACAGATATTAAATTCAACCATAGCCTTGATTATTTTTGCAATTATTTTTGTGGAGGTCAACTTTGTTCGAACTAGCAAAGAATCTGGGCTCAATTTATCTTTACTTCAAGTGGGGCAAGGGATGTGCCAAGTCTACTCCTTTCGGCAGTCCACAGAGAAGAGATTATATTCTCACAACCTTATCCTATTTTTCACCTTATCCTATTTTTCACTTGGGCAAAAAAAGGATTAGGTTTACAGTATGGTCACCCATTCCCTTCAATCCATATCTTCCTAAATTAATAAAGAGTTTTAATAGATTGGGGCTTTCCTTGCTTCATGACCCCTGCAAAAGCATAAAAATAGTGGGTGGGGGTCCATGGGATCTCTCTTACACCTTTCTTCCCTCCCAAGTGATTATTCAGTGCCCCTGACACACTGCCACGTGGTTCCTCAAGCCTCCCATCTAAGAATGAGGGATGGTGCTGTTCCTTCGGGGATAGCATGGATACTGGGCCGGTCATGGTCATCCGTGGTTGGCCATGGAAGGTTCAGATCTGTTCGACAGCGGACGGTTCAAATTTGTTTGGACAAGATATGATCTAAACCGACCACGGACGACCGTGACCGGCCAACATTCATGTTGTCCTCGAAGGAACATCACCCACCCCAGGTCCCTCTCATCTACCACACATTGAGATCAGGTCCATATACTTTTTCTTGAACCCTGCCACAATGTGTGGTGGATAAAAGGGCCGTGGACACCCGGTGACCGTGCCCATGGGCTTTGAATAATTTGTCTCCCTTCCTTTCTTCCTCCAAAAAGATAAAATCCACTAAAATAACCTTCATAGTGTCGTCCCGTTTTAAAATCACGAACTAAACCACTTGTGAACTTGTAACTGTAGGATTATTGGTAATGATATTTTATTACTAGTAATTAACTTTAGTTGTGGAGGTCTCATAAGTTCAAATCACATCAGAGTTTCTCGATGTTGCGGCTACTGTGATTCTTAAGCCTGTTAATTGTGGAGTCCCGATCGACTAGGTAGTGTTGAACTTTCTTGGAAGGATATAAATGACTAATCCGATTCACAATAACGATTTTGACATGTTCTAGAGTTCTAAAATACATGTTGATACGAGCCATATTTGATTTGACATGATAATCAGTACTTTTGTGACATGAGTTCAAGTTACGATAATCAATCTAATCTGTAAAAAGAAGTTTGCATTCTACCTACTTAAATCTTTTCCCAAAAATTCAATTTCTAAGGTATGATAGCCATGTCTGAAGCCAATTCCCATGACATCTAAGAAAAAAACACGCACCAAGCAAAAACATTGAAACATGTATGATTTTTGCATTAGTTGATAAAAAACATACATGGGACAGACAATCTAATCTTTCATAAATCCATGCTTCGTAATGGAATTACATAACTTCAATCGAAAAGCTTTACGCAAAACAAATAAAAAATTGCGGGGTCAAAAAATGGATCTAAGAGAAGAAGAGAGACAAGAGTGTTGAGATTGAGAGAGTTGAGAGTCATAGTCATCGTCTATGTGTGGGCAACCTAGTGCATGCCCGTACCTTCATGCATGGCTCAAACAATAAACACACGCACATCAATACTTGACTTCGTCTTGACAATAAGATTGATCCCCGTATAAAATAATCTTTCATGCTTAATACCTAGTAATTAGTATTATAAATAAAGCAACTCTGGAATGTGTCTCATTACAAATATTCACATGTTTCCACTTAAAAAATTTAACATAAACACGTGATCAAATAAACGTATAACATTATTGCATGCCCGAGCCTGTGAGAACAAAAAGTTAGAACATGGAGTCCAAATAAAATCAAATTCAACAAATTTTACCCAAAGTCATAGCTTCCTTGTGAAGGGAAATGGACCACAATGTGGGATGTTCCTTGCAAATTACACATTTCCTCTAAGAGCAATTGTAACTTGTAAGTTCACATCAAGCCGATAATTCATTGCAACTTAAGGAATGTAATTAAGTTGCATTAATTAGTAATTAAGGCAAGTATCATGCTCCAGTCAAATTGAAAACATGAGAAGATAGAAGCACGGCAGAAGGGTACACACGTACCCGGATTTCTAATGCATAGAAAATGACAACATTGGGTTTAGTTGACATATAAAAATGAGAAAAATAAATGTGTACGTAATCGCAGTAGGGTTATTCTATTTATTTGGACGGTAGATATCGGGAAAAAAGAAGAAGAGAAGTACGTGCCCGGATTTCTAGTGCGCGCAATAGTCATATACTAGCTAGCGGTTAAGCGTAAGGAGTAATCCACCCACCAACGCTACTTAAGAAACAAAAGAAAGATAAAAATTAGGTCCATGGGAAAAGAAGTTACTTCCTTTTCTGGATTTCATCATATTTACTTATTTAGATTGAATTTGATCCTTGCCATTTTGAGGTGCAGGAAACTTCTTTCACCCCAAATACTGTTTACCTTTATTCACTTACCACTCACTCGAAAGGGAAATTAAAGTGAATTATCAATTGAAAAATGGAGGTTATGGATGTCTTTTTTGTCAAGATACAATGATTCAAACAAGTTGGTTTATTAATTAACCTCAGCTATTGTTGGGGTAATTAGATAGTCATGGTTCCAAATGATTTGGGTTAGATGGGCTATCAACATTAAACCTAATTAAGATTTAACTTTTACTCCATACATTTACCACCTTTTATGGTAACTTTATTTTCTGTTATTTCTAATGTACTACTTAATTATGGTAAAAAATGTACAATTGAAATCTTGATCAGGTATCCCCCTATTTTCTTCATCTCTAATGATGTGTTAGCTAGAATTGAAGATAATGTATTCGACTTAAGTCGAACAAAAGACTTTGCAGTCAATGGAATACTCCCTCCGTCCCCAAAAGTTGGACCTTTTTGGGATTGTGTGTCATTTTAGATTGTTTATATCTTTATATAAATAAAGTTTTATGTGATTTTAAAACTTTGTTTAATAGAACAAATTAAAATCTATCAAACAAGATCCATATTGCATAGTTTTTGACATTCACATTGAAAGATATAGGCATTTGAAAATGACACGCTATCCAAAAAAGGTCTAACTTTCTGGAATAGAGGAAGTATCTAATTATGGTAGCGCGTTTACTTGTTAGGTTCTGTTTTCCTTGTACATGTTCCTGTATTGTGGGTTACCCCTTGTTTTTTGAGTTGGTTAGTAAAATGTGCCATTTACCACAAAAAAAAAGTTCTTCACTTTATAGGTAAATAAGAATGGAGGCAGTCAAAAATAAAAAGGTTTGAATTTTGATAATTGTTATCCTGAAACTATATGATTATCATTTGTGTGAGGTCTAGGGTTCAACTCCTATGGACAGGAGGTTGATAGTCGCAATCTAACAAATAGTACTAACATACTAATATCCTATCGTTTGAAAACAAAAAAAAAAAAGTATAGGTGAATCGTGTGCATAAATTTAACAAATTCAATTCAATTCAAATACTATAAAACATCAAATAGGACCATAGCAGAATCCACCCTGCCCCTAAGTAATAGTATTTATTACCTGATCTCGAGCAGTGTACCACAAACCGTAGTTTTTTGAACCAAGAAAACATAACTTATATTATTAGACTAAAAAATGACACTACCAGTCCGAAAGTACAAGGAAAAAACAAAGAAAAATACGAAAGTCGCAAAAAATGTACAACAGCAACGATGGAACCACCAATCCGCTCGGATGTGGCTGGAGGAAGACGACGGAATGATATCAGTCATCTCTTCGTCCCACCACAATCATAACTGCCAAGCGCCACCACCGCTGCTGCTAGAATACCCACAAATCCGACACCTGGGCTCGGATCTAAGGGCCAGAGATCCCATATCAGAAGATCTGCGTCGCCACCTTCCAAAATTATGGGATAGTGGGAGAACATTTCTCCTGAAGACGAGAGTCTCAACCACCACACAACCATAGAAAAAAAAGGGGAGAGGAAAGAGAAGAGAAAAGAGCAGATCGGGCAAGGGGACAGAGAGGGGAGGAAGAAGGAAGAGAATGATAGGGGGCTGAAATAAGGGGGGGAAAGGCGAAGGGGGAGGCGATGGGAGAGGGAAGGGGAGCCCAACCCAGAGATGCCATCTCTCTCTCTCTCTCTCTCTCTCTCTCTCTCTCTCTCTCTCCGGACTTTTTTTCTTTTTTAGTTAGAAACTGTTTGAGTTTAAGTCTCATTCTATTAACTTAAAAAAGTCAAAAACTCAATTATTTTAAAAATTTAGACAGTCACTTTCTCACAATACATCACTTTCTCACAATACATCACATAACAAATTACAAAAAAAACAAAAAAACCAATAAAATAGCGTAGTGGAACAACTGGAACACCAATGTTTTTCATACTCTAAACTGTTACCTTAACCCACTTGGGGCTAGCCCAGTTATGAGAACCATGGGCAGAGCCTAGACCTTGTTTCGTTTGGATTTTGGGTTTGATTTTTGAGTAATGATTGAAAGGAGAAATGAGGGTAATAATTGAAAATATGAGGTAATGATGGAAAAAGAGGTAAAGAGATAAATGACTATAATAATTAAAAACAGGGGCAATAACTAGAGAGAAATATTAGTAATGATTGAATAATAAGTGAAAAAGCGATCTCAAAACCCAAAACGAACAAGGTAAGGGTGCGGGTGGCATAGGACATCGGTTGGAGAAGAGCATAGGTTTTGTAGGGCTTCTTGAGAAGAGCATCCAATAAAAAAAATTATCTTGTCCTGGATGCTTTTTATAACGAGCCGTACAACACTTATGGTTCAGATCAATGGATTACTGAGCGCACAGTTGTATAACTTTTCTTGAAGATTCTTTCAAACTACAAGGTCCACGTGTCGCCACATCTGTAAAAGCTTCTAACACGTGGCAGGTAATCAGTTAGGGTGCGGGTGGCATAGGACATCGATTGGAGAATAGCATAGGTATTGTAGGGCTTCTTGAGAAAAGCATCGAATAAAAAAATTATCTTGTTCGAACATCGATAGGTATAAAAAAAAACTAAAAATATGAGTTTTTTTTATACCTATCGATGTCCGATCAAGATATTTTTTTTATACTGGATGCTTTTTATAACAAGCCCTACACGCTTATGGTTCAGATCAATGGATTACCGAGCCCACAATTGTATAATTTTTCTTGAAGATTCTTTCAAACTACAAGGTCTTGAATTCTGAATGAAAATCAAACGAATTAGCTAGATCAATCACGTAAAAATATCCAATGAGCCTATTTTTTTCATGACCACTTGAATAATTTGTTTTAAAATTATTTAATGGTTCAGATTGTTTGTGTGAAACCAAAAAGTGAGTCCCACAAGATCGCATTTGGCAAACCACTTGGGTTACCCAAAAAACGGGACCGTTTTTTGCATGCATAGCAGCTGTTGTGCGGGAAGTGCACAACAGCCTCCCCTCCTCCTGGGACAACTTGAGGATTTGCATGGTCGTTAACTTCAAAGTCTCAAAATTAGTTGAGGTCCGCCAAACTCCCCGGATATCCTTTCATAGAAAAAAAAAAAACTGTGATTGCACCATGCCACAACCATAGTAGTCCTATGATAGTCCAATGGAATTTAGGCTTTGTTTCAATTAATGAATTAAAACTCATAACTGACTGACAAATTGTGTTTTACAAAACAAATCATTCTTCCACGATAAACTGACTTAAAACTGACTTAAGCCAATTAGAAATTGGAACAACCCATTAGAGGGACTTGGGGTTGCTACTGTGCAACCCCCTGCACAACAGCGTACTGTGCACTCCGTGGCGCGGCCGCGCCGGAATTTTTTCGACGATCGGAGACGAAAAATAACTTGAAAAACATAGGTTCAATGGTTTTGTTCCAGTGTTTGTGTTCATTTGTGTTCCATTTTTTTTCGAGGTATTTGTGTTCCGATGAGACACTTAACGATATCGGATCGAGTTAATTTTTGGTGTACTTGTAGTACTCGACGAGATCTACGTGGTGAACATCTCCGAGCGTCGAAAAAATTCTGGCGCGGCCGCACCACCGGGTGCACAGTACGCTGCTGTGCAGGGGGCTGCACAGCAGCAACCCCAAGTCCCCCATTAGAGTAGCTGTCAAATGGAGTAACCATACAAAAGTCCCCCGTAAGTACACTCTTGTTTCCGGTAATAATTCATTCATTGCTACGATTGACCTGTTAGTGGAAGTATTTGACTTTTACTGGAGTAATAAAAAATTAAAAATCTAGACGCCGATGTAATGAAATTACGTGGCAAGCACGAAACGAAGGGGTGCTCAACGTCCACGTGTCGCCACATCTGTAAAAGCTCTTAACACGTGGCAATTAATCAGTAATCTAATCGTGATTATTTAATTGCTAAATTCTCGTTTCTCATGCAATAAGCGCCAAAAAATTAAACGTCGGAGCGATTTGGATCGTTCGTTTATTTCCGCACTTGTCCGGTTGCGAAAACCAGACGAGACGACGTCGTTTTTTTGCCTCATCAGTTTCGAGAATTGTTCCCAGAATTCCACCAGCCGACAAAAATGCCTTTGAAATTTATGAACGGTGATCATGTTCCCAAAGGTAAAAGAGAACCTCTTCAGAGGACAAAAAAAAAAAAGGATTAAAAAAGAAGAGTCACCGACTTAAAAAAGTTAGTCCGGTTGGTCAGTAGATTTTCTTCTTAAGCAAATCGATCTGAATTCAAATCTTGGAACCAGGTGGGGAAAAATGTAATTCCCTTCGAATCGCTTGTACCAGCGTGGATAATTTGTCCTTAATTACGATAGTGGAAGTGTATGTGAGTTGATCGGAAAATCCTTAACCGTCGAATTATAATTAAATAAAGACAGTTTTGACATAGTTATACCTAGATTTTTACTCTGCATTAAAGTATGTTCTTTGTAACATGGGTTTTTTTATTGTCAGATCATTCGGTTGATAATAAACCAAAAAAAAAATACAAATTTTAATGTACTTTTTTATTTTTTAACGTATATATCTTCACACATTTATATATATTTTTCACATATGTTAATACACTTTTTAAATATTAATGATAGCTCACTTTGCTGATTTTAGAATTTTCTTTGTAGGAGCATTTCTAGGGATGACAACGGGTAGGGTATGGATCGAGGGACCCTATTCTACTTCCGATCCCCAATTGGGAAGTTCTTCCCCATCCCCACCTCCATACCCAAAGGGATACTTGACAATCCATCATACCCGCCTACCATTGGGGAGGGTATATTCGAGTAAATCCATCCAAACTAGTTGAACAAAAAAAAGAGAGGATAAGATCTAATTTATGTGTCTTGTACTAACAAAAACAACAATTTAAAATAAAATAGAATAGAAAGTTGCAAAGAAATAATAGTCTACCAAGGTTATATACAATTTTTAAAAACTACCACCATTAAACTTTTTTGTAACACTTAACCATATATAGTTTTAATTCGGAACAATATGCATAAATTATACCAACATGCATACTTATATATACACACATACATATACTTTTATATACTACTATATGTATGCATATATACATACATTCATAAAAATATATATACAATTTGAAACGAGGCGGGTACGGGTATTTGGAAACGGGTATCACAAAATTATAGCCGCTCCATTTTCAATTGGGGATTTTTTAAGCTCCACCATACCCGCTCCTATTAGATAAAAAATCAAATAATATCCGCCTTCAAATAGCCGGGGGTGGGGCGAGTATCCATTGGATTTGGGGAAATTGACATCCCAAAGCATTTCCACTCCCTTCTCAAATTTAAACTCAAACTCAAATTT
Organism: Vaccinium vitis-idaea; assembly: GCA_963854785.1. Lineage (NCBI taxonomy): Eukaryota > Viridiplantae > Streptophyta > Magnoliopsida > Ericales > Ericaceae > Vaccinium > Vaccinium vitis-idaea. The sequence goes on from OY978222.1 coordinate 35,242,002, forward strand.
GAGTTAAAATCATCTAAAATCCTCCTTCACTCCTTACCCAAACATATACCAAATTTGAGTTTACTCAAATATTTCACTAAATTTGATGTGAATCAAAATGTTAACCAAAATTTCAAGCTTTGTTGTTGCACTGTTATTTATCCTTTTGTCATTCAATAAAGTGAATTAAATCTCCACTGTATAATTGGAGTAAGGTTGGAAAGAGCTATACCAAGTTAAGTTTTTGCGCAAATTTTTATTGAAGTAAAATTTTAGTTAAGGAGTGAAGATGCTCTAATGTTATTAAAACATGTTGGATTGACTAGGGTTAGTTCAGTAACTATGGGGTGATTTGGCAAAAAAGGAAAAAAACAATTTTTTGTTTTTTTGGTTTTGTCTTTATTCAAAAAAGTTTTGCATTTGTTAGTTTTGCGTTAAGTTTTCGTGGTTTATGGATTCGTCTCGTCGACGAATGCAGAAAGTATAAAATTATGGTCGAAAATAATTTTTTTTAATAAAGTCAAAATTAAACCAATAAACTGGTTTATTATGGTTTATTTTCAATTTTATTCAAAAAAAAATTAATTTGGACCATAATTTTATACTTTTTGGATTCGTTTCTTCGAGAGGAATCCATAAACTACAAAAACTTGATGCAAATCCAACAAATGCCAAAAAAAAAAATTGAATAAAAACAAAACAAAGAAACCAAAAAAATCAGTCGGTAGCTTTTTTGCCAAAGCACCCCTATGTCCCATAATAATTCAAAAATGATACAGACACACTCTTTCAATCACACTCTACTACACCCTCACTCACGTGTGGGTATGGGAACCACATGTAAGTAAAGGTGTGGTAGAATTTGGCTGAAATAGTATATCTGTAACATTATTCATAGTAATAATTTGTGTTGAATGTATGAGTTGAGTGCTTAAATCAATTGTCAGGTTAAGTGGAAAAGGAGTGGTCCTGTCCTTTTTACTGCCAAAAACTTTGACGAATAAGGGTGAGTCACAGTAAATGCTTCATTTCTACCTGCACTCTTTTCCGTTTGCGTCCAAAAACGGGTTAGAGCTAACTCAGTGAACTCACTAATGTTGACCGAGTTAATCATTCATCCGGCATGCCTAATTGGTGATTGAGGAAGATAAACTAAAAACATACCATCATGAGTCGCAGCATGGGTCCTAGCATTATTGTTGCAACATTGGCCATTTTTTTTTTCTTCCGCCAACAACCAAAGCATTCGGTTCAGCTTACGTACATGTCAACTAATTATATTTCAGTTAGTTTAATTAAAGACAGACAATTCATGCATCGGCGAAGGAGACGAACGGTCCGGATCCACTTTATTTTTCTTACACCGGCACCTCCGGGTTCGATACCAGACTAGAATATTCATACATAAGTAATTACTTTTCCGAGATTAACTACAAGAATGGAATCATGGTCGAACTCTCACTTCAGATCATTCTTGAAATTTTATTCTGCATTTTCCAGAATAGGAAACATATTATCGAAAATCATGGTCGAACTCTCACTTCAGATCACTTCAGATCATTCTTCAATTAATCTTGGTTGTACTATTAAATTAACCTATTACTCCATCTTAGTAACAGGTTTTATTATCTTCAAGATAAGATTAACGTCTTGTCCTAACAAATTGTCATAACAGGTCAAGACCGAGGACAGTGACTCGTTGAATCAGTCGAGTCGTAACCCAATATACAAAAGCAACAGTAAATAGACCCAAGGCAAGGGTTAATCCGGGAGGTGGATTTGTTGTCATACAATTAACCAGAATTCGGTTTTGGACAGAGACGGAGCCAGGAATTTGACTATGGACCCTGCTGGGGGTACAGAAAAATTGGTACAGAAAATGTACAAATCGCATTTGGGGACCCACTTTTGGGTCCCAAATGAGTGATCCGAACCGTTCATTTTTCTTAAAACATTTTTTCGAGTGGGCCCACCAAAAATCAGCTCAATCGGACGGTTAGAAGTGCTTGAACCGAAGTCTCATCGTTTCATTTGATTTGAAACGGTGGGACTTTGGTTCAAGCACTTCTAACCGTCCGATTGAGCTGATTTTTGGTGGGCCCACTCGAAAAAATGTTTTAAGAAAAATGAACGGTTCGGATCACTCTTATGGGACCCAAAAGTGGGTCCCCAAACGCGATTTGTACATTTTCTGTACAAGTTTTTCTGTACGCCCAGGTTTATCCATTTGACTATGCAGGAGTGAATATTTTTTTTAAAATATTTTATAGGGGTCAGCCTATGTAATTCATAATTTTTTTTTTAGATATAATAGTAGAGGGTTTTTTTCCCAGCAGGGGCGACCGCCCCTACTGGCTCACCCTCTGCCTCCATCTCTGGTTTTGGGAGTCAATCTAAAGTAATTTATTTGAATCCCTTAGCTCTAGCATTGGTAACTTGTTTTTGACCGAACTGATGAGGAGATTAGTAGATGTGACGTGTGTGTTACAAACGAACCGAGCTGCTTGTGAGCAGTTTGTGAGTCGACTCGTTTAGTTTTTGAGTCGAGCTCGAGCTCGGATTTTAGGCTTGTTTAATAAGCGAGCTCAGTACAGCTCGGCTTGTTTAAGAAGACTCGCTAAGTAAATTACCTTAACTTCGCTCTTTAAGGAAACTCGGGGCTGCCCGCTTGGTGGGGGCGGCTCCTTCATTGCGGGTAAACGGGAAACCCGACTCTACAAACCTGAGGAAAGGTTGCACCTCACGGCTCGTTACGAACGACCGGCGCTCAAGCTCGATATTCGGCTCGTTTGCATTCCTATATATGTGCGTATAAGTTGGCTTGTACATTCTTAACCATCGAACCAAAAAAAAAACAAAAAAGCAGCAGTAAATAGGCCTATTTATTACCCACATGACATAACCTAAGGTGGGGTCGGGAAGTTAACCCTATATTACAACCCCAGTTACTAATATAAGAATAAAATACAAACAAGAAAATGGTTAAGAATCACAACCACAAAACTTTGATCACTCATCACTCTTCCTCCTCCATCGTCAAACCAACTCTCTCTCCTCTCTCTCTCTCTCTCTCTCTCTAAAACCTCTTTCCTCCATTTCTCTCATCCATGGATAAACAACTAACCCTAAATCCCCTAAATCTAATCACTTCTTAAAAAAGAAAACCCTTGTTCCGTTACTCTTTGATGTTTTTAGTACATATCCATGGACATATCAGCAGCCAGTGTTAAAACTCCAGAACCCGAAACAGAAGCCCAGACCCGGATCCAGCCAGCCAAGCAGCTATTAACCACCAACGGCGTGCTCAAGCGCCACCACCTCTACCCACCGGCTGCGGCGGCGGTGGTGACTTACAAAGAATGCCTCAAGAACCACGCCGCCACCATGGGCGGCCACGCCGTCGACGGCTGCGGCGAGTTCATGCCCGCCCCTTCCTCCGACCCTACGAACCCCACCTCCCTCAAATGCGCCGCGTGTGGCTGCCACCGCAACTTCCACCGCCTTGACACCGACCCACCGCCACCACCGCCGTCGTCTACCCACCAAATCATCGAGTACAAACCGCACCACCGCCACCACCCTCCTCCACCTCCCCCTCATCATCCGCCTCGCGGCAGCCCAACGAAATCAAACTCAGCCTCTCCACCCCCGATCTCCTCCTCCTACATGCTCCTCGCCTTAAGCGGCGGCGGTGGCGGAGGCGGAGGAGGATTATCCGGTGTCCCACCACAGGAATCCGGTCGCCTGATAAACCACTCCGGTTCGAATCCCGGCGGGCGGAAGAGGTTCAGGACGAAGTTCAGTCAAAATCAGAAGGAGAAGATGTTGCAATTCGCGGAGAGGGTCGGGTGGAAGATGCAGAGGAAAGACGAGGATTTGATTTCTGGGTTTTGTGCAGAAATCGGAGTGGAGAAAGGGGTGTTCAAGGTTTGGATGCATAACAACAAGAGCTCATTTGCCAAGAACAACATCAACAAGTTGAATCACCATCATCTTGTTCATCATAACAATGGTAATGGTGTCAATTTTGGAAACACTGCAACAACAGTCTCTTCTAATTTCCATAATCATCAAGAAAACAACAACAATGGTAGCAGTCAAGTTAGTGGTCATGAGGAAGAAGGTGTTGTGGGTAATGGGTCTTCTTCTTCCTCTTGATCTTTTGAATTATGGATAAATAAGTACTTAAAACTACTTTCATTAGAGATCTAGAGAGAGAGAGAGAGAGACTAGTCTTATATATTAGCTGCTGGATCAGTTGGATTTGGATGTTGTTTTAGCTAATTAATGATGATGATTAGTGATAATCACACCATGTTGTTGAGGATAACTGTGGAGGTGACACTGTTCTACTGGGGAATTTTTCTTTGTTGTTCGTTGTTGTACCGATCGATCTGCTGCTGTTGCATTGCCTTTTGTCTTGTCTGTTTTTTTTATGATTTCTTCTTAGTCATGTATTTATTTTTTTAGCGTTAATTGATTCTTTCTTCATCAACCTTTTCGTGGCAATCTGTGTTTTTTTTTTTTTTTGGTCTGGATCATGAAATTTGATGGGTATTTTGTTCCTTTATTCTCTTTTCGCCATTAATCGTAAAGAGTACTCAAACCATTTCTTCTTTAGCATACGATTAGCGATTTCCCATTTCTGAAACCGAATCTCTTTTCTGCCATGGAAAGAGAGAGATTCTTGTCTGAGAGAGAAGGAGCATTTTTCTGGATTAGTGTTGTTAATCCAGTAATTAAATATCTTGTGGATTGCTTAATTATTTCTGAGCTGTAGCCTGTGTAGGTATCACCCCTAGCGAAATGACTTTTCGAGCCCGCTTAGGATTTTGTATTTTTGTCTTAATTCAATTTTTTTTTTTTGTGGTTTGTTAGTTTTGTATCAAATTTTTAATAATTATAGGTTCGTATCAAATTTTTAATAATTAAAGGTTCGTCTCGATGAAAGAAATCGGAATTGGCTAAAATTATGACTTTACTCAAACATTACGATTAGCGATTTCACATTCCTGAAACCGAATCTCTTTTCTGGATTTGTTGTTAATCCACTAAAATATCTTGTGAATTGCTTAATTATTTTGGGGCTGTAGGGGTGGTTTCTGTTTTTAAGCGAAATGACTTTTAGTTTAGAAAAACCTATAAGTCGCATGTAAATCGGCTAAAAATGGAATCCACCACGAAATAACCAAAGTCGCATGTCAATCGGCTAAAAATGGAATCCACCCTTTATTTCCGTGATGTGATCATCTTGTTTTAATTTTGGAAGGGCTTTGATATTTTGCTTGAATTTCCTTATTTTGAAAGCATTTATGGTCATTTGTTGATAAGAACATCAAATTTGGTAATGCATCTGTGGATTTTGTATATTTGTTGTTTGTTTTTTAAATTATTACCGAATTTCAGTCCGATTAAGAAAAGATTTGAACTACATTAATTTTTTGAATAAGACAATAGTATTTTTTATGTTTAGTAATATCTTTTTATATTCTTTCGTTCAATATTTGAAATTAATTGTTTTTCTTTACGAGAGAGTCTCACCTGAAAAGTTTTTAAAAAATGTACTCTGGTTTTTTATCTAAGAATAACAATTCTTTTCGCAATGAACTACTAATTTTTTAGGACGGACCGAGTTATTGAGAAGTGCGGATAAAGATGAAGACGAGTGCATTTTTGTTTTTGTCTTTTGCTATTGTTTTTGTTTTTTTGTCGAGATTTTTACTTTTTAGATTTGTTTCAAAGTGAATAATTAATTTAGAATTTTAATGTGAATTTGATTAAAATTAAGAGAAGATAGTACTAATTGAATATGAAGCTCAACTCACCTTAACTATATAGGTTGTAAAAATGATACTACTAGTTGACTCCTTAACTAGTTTGTAAAAATGATACTACTAGTTGACTCCTTAACTAGTTTGTAAAAATGATACTACTAGTTGACTCCTTAACTAGTTTGTAAAAATGATACTACTAATTGAATATGGAGCTCAATTCACCTTAACCATTATAGGTGCTTTGGCAAAAAAGCGCAAAACTGGTTTTTTGGTTGTCTTTATTCATTTTTTTTACATTTATTAGTTTTGATTCAAGTTTTCGTTGTTTTGGCTTTTCATATTATGGTCAAAATCTATTATGAGTTAGTAGAGTGTTTGAGACACGTGCACACTGTATTTTACAAATGAGTAGTGTTTGATAGATATACAAAGTATATATTTTATAAGTCTTTTTGTTAATCAAAATGGGAAACATGGAAAATGAAAAGTAAAAAAAAACTCTCTCTTCCTACTTTTCACTTCTCTAAACCTAAAAACAGAAACATATTTTCCCAAAACTTATTTTGAAAGTTTGCACTTCAAAAAGTTTTCTCCGAAAACTTGGAACCGAACACAGTGATTATCTGTACCTCCACCCAAACACCTAAAATTCAAAAAGGTCAAAAAGAAAAAGTAAAAAAGGGTCATCCAAACATGAACACCCCTAAGAAGTTATATAACTTTTGATTGTTATTTCCCTTCAATTAATCAAAGAAAGAGCGCGAAGATTGTATTCCCTCTGTGTCAAAAAAAAATTCATTTTTTTTCAAAAAATTGCATTACTTTTAATTTCTCGTTTTGCGAACTGGGCGAACATTTTGCGACAAATGGAGTAATATCCTTCATGCATCAACAGACTTACCTAATAAGGAGTAATGGAGTATAAACATGCCACATTGCTTTGGACAATGTGTACTTAAATACTAACCCTTTTTTGTAAGTAGGCCATGTGTATTATATTTAAATAAACCCTATCCATTAGATTAATTAGTTGTAAGTTAAGAAACATGATCTCCTTTTTCCCTGATTCTAATATTGTTTATTTAACTTACCTTAAAAGGGAAGAAGTGTTAATTATTAAGTGGATGGTGACGAAAGAGTAACAGTATCTCATTCACCTGATCAGAACAGGAGTAATTATTCAGTTGTCTCGATCCGAGCACGGCCACGCGGTGTTTTGATCGCTCCAGCATTACACAGTTACGGGAAACTCATATAATAGTTGGAGTCCTGCAAAAACGTATTGTATCGGAGTGGTTTAGAACACCACGGGGCTCCAAGACCGTAAAATAATTGGCCGTAAGTGGAGAACTGGAGGTTGTTTGTTTGGGGGGTTTTTGGTTTATTGGTGAGGTCACTAATTAATTCAGAAAGTTTTTATTTTTGGTAAAGGGTTGCATCCTTTTGTCGTCTGATTCTGAACACCCAACTACCCAAGTAATGGGTCGGTCCTCTGTATGTTGACTCTTGCGGGTTGTGGCAGAAGTGGGGTAATTGGCAGGATTTTGAGCAATACGTGGCTTTTTGGCGAAAGGTCATCCTCTCATAATATATCACATAAAAAGGTATGAACACAAAAATCTAAGCAGTTTTAAAACCAAACTCCCTTAGCGGAACACCCCCTAAGGGCCCATTTTGAGTTCCGAAAATGATTTGGGTACATAGTGTATCTCTAATGTATACCACCACATTGCGATCGTCCATCTTAAAAATCAATGGTTCGTATTTTGAAATGGATTCTTACCAGTCAAAGAGCTCTTTGACAAGTAAGAGCGCACTTCAAATCCAGAACGTCGAAAAGAGGGTTTAAACGGCTGGAATGTTGTGGTGTACATTTTGCCTGTGGGATGCCCATAGCATTGCTGTTTTAGCTCGCTAGTTTGTTCGTTTACTTACTTTTAAGAATAAGTAAATAAGTAGAATATATTAAAAAAATTCATTTTTTATTTTACATGATTGGTGTCCTGACCAGCTTTCTAATTTTAGGAATAATGTCTCAACTCTAAAATTAACAACCAAGTAAATTTCTCATGTCCACTTGTTTAATTACTGCTGTAACTTGTATGTTTGCTTTTGTACTTTTGAGTGATGGTTATGAACAATGGAATAGAACATGTAACTTGTCAAGTTATACATATACGTGTATATATACGGGCTGGTTCTCTTCACACACTCATTAACAGAACTTTTAAAATAAAAATGTAAATTACCCATTTGTGAGTCTCACTCAAATGATCGGAGCTATTCAGTTTGTTTATAACATGTTTTTAAGAGTTCCTTTAATTAATAAACTCATTTGGATATAGGTAAGGGCTTGATCGGTATTTGTCCGTAAATTTGACATGATAAAAACTAAATGAATCTAAGTTCTTATCGATGTTAATGAGTTGATTTTTTTACAGATTGTACCAAATATTTTTTTTTGATAACCGAATGTCCGAGCTAGCTTGTGCGCACCTCGACTAAGTCCAGGGCCTTGGAGGTAACGACCGGACATGATCCCGCAGTGGCCCCAAGAGTTTGTTGGCAAGGAAAATTGAACCTGAAACCTTAGGTGGGAGCTCAACAAACCCTCAAGTCCTAGGGCAAGAATACTTTGCCAATCCCTTGGCAAAGTGGGGCTCCGATTACTAGCGTAGGGCTTCAAAATGGATGATTTACGTTTTTGTATCAAAAGTTGTGTGAGCGGAACCGTCATATGTACATAAATATATATAAGTATATTGTTTGCTCATAAGCAAATATTATATGTAGTGCCAAATGAGCTATTTAATTTAGAAACTGAACGGCTCTTAATAGTACCTCAATACTAAAAGGTTTCTATTTGTAGTAACTTTTATTAATAAATAATCTTTTTTTTGGAACTGGATTTAATGAAGAATCTGGAAGTAGGGGGCTATAATTCGGTGATAAGTTTAAAAAATGATCCAATAATATGCTAGTATTTTTTAGACCCTTGGTGGTTACACCACTTTTTTTTTTTTCGTCCTTGTGTGTGGACACCAAAAGGGACATGCTGAGGACCACTGAATGATTTTTAAACCGAAGTTATTTTTCGGGTATCTTTTCAGGATATCTAAAATTGTTACTCCTTCCGTCCCAATTTAAATGCTCCCTACGGTTATGCGTGTTTTTCTAAAACTCTTATAGTTTTAATTCTATAATGTATTTTATATGCAATATGGATCTTATTTGATAGATCTCAATTAGTTCTATTAGACAAAAATTTAAAAAACTTTGAAAACCTCACCAATAAAAAGATATAGACGTTTGAAAATGGCACAGATATATGTAGGGAGCATTTAAAATGGGACGGAGGGAGTATTAAACTGAAGTTATTTTCGGGTACCTAGCATTAGGGACATGCTGAAGACCACTGAATGATTTTTAAACCGAAGTTATTTTTCGGGTACCTTTTCGAGATATCTAAAATTGTTATTAAACCGAAGTTATTTTCGGGTACCTAGCATTGTTATTTGAGAAAATGACTTACCATATTTATCCGTTATCCGGGGTTACAAGGGTTGCCGTAATTTGTGGTGGGAAATATTTCACCAAAATTTTTCGTTATGCACTCAAAATTGTGACAGGACCATGGTATTACATAGGATTCCAAGGAAGGCACTTATTGCCTCCATTTTCATAGTATTAAAGTTTTCAAGTTTATCCCGTGAATTAATTTATTAGCTCTGCCACTAACATTATCACGTCTAATTAGGGGTTCAAATGAGCTGAGTTTTATAACATCTAAATTCGGCTTGTTTATTAATTGAGTCTAAACTCGAGCTCCAACTCAGGTCAATTACTAAACGAGTTGAGTCGAGCCTCAACGAATCGAGTAATGAGCTGCTCGAACAGATCGGTTCATTTACAGTCCTACGTCTTGTTAGTGGTTTTGGATTGAAACATAAAAAATAAGTTCAATTGGCTCCATTTATTTGTCTTGATTTATTTTCGTCTTTTGTTCGTCTTTTTATTTTTTATTTTCGTCTTTTGTTCGGCTTGTTTGTTCGTATTTTTTTTTAGATGAGTCTTAAATATCATGGCCAAAATAAATAAAAAGTTCCCTAACGACGAAAAAACACGAAACTGTTTGTTTTTTTTGTTGTTGTCTAAAGTGTCATCTTATATGAACTTTTATCAACTTCAGTTCACATTTTAACACTTTTTTGATTCCTCTCGTTGATACGAACAATTAATTTAAAAAATTACTACGAAAAGTTAAATAGAAAATTGCGAAAAGGGAAAAAAAAAAAAAAAAGAAGTCATGTAGACAAAATAATAAGAGCTATGTCTTCTGAAACATAAAAAAAAAATGAAAAGACATCATAAGATTATTGGGAAAAAACAAGGGTTTTGCTGTCCCAATATACAAATGCTGTGATGTGAAACTTCTGATGGAGAAAAACTTGGGTGCTGGTCGGGTATGGTTACGTGGTGTCTGACCGCTCATTTGGGCCGTACAAAAGTGTTTTACACGAACGGACGCCACGTGGAGGTGCGCGACAAGGGTTTTGTGTTTGTTCCTCTTTCTCTATTTGCAATTTAAGCCGTCCAAAATACTTTTAGACTGTCGAGATGCGCGATCGGACGCCACGTGACCATACCTACCGGCACCCAAGTTTTTCTCCTCTTTTGATGGGCTACCCCTTACCTTCTACCAAACTTGTGATGGGCTGGAACCTGAGACCCATTCCCTTTGAAAATCCAAATCTCCCAAGCGAGTCATAGCAAGAAATACTTTGTAACAAGAGCAAACTTCTTTGCGATACTGTCCTGCAAAGCCAATGCGTTGCCGTGGTTGTTTCTATTTGGGACTTAGATGCTCGTTTTTTCTAATGCTTCAGGTTCGAAACTTCGTGCGTGGTGTTAATTCTTTTGAGCTACTTCGTATTGAATGAGTTCGGAAGAACGCCGTGTGATCTGAGAAACTAAAGATGTATACGATTCGAACTCAAAGATTTAAAAGTATGGTACAATGTTGACATATATAGGACAGGAACATATGCGATGTGAGTGAGAAACATGAGTTGTATCAAACTAATCATTCTCAACATCGGTGGACCTATGTATATTCAAAAGGTCACCGAACCCCGTAAGAATTGCTAGTTGGATATCTTTTTTGGATTCTAACAGGGGCCATTATTTCGGTTGGACACACATCGTCTATTAGGGTTGCACGGTACTGTTCAAATCGTTCAATTTATAGGGTTCATATTGTAGATCATCTATGCAAAAATCATATGAGCAAGTTTTGTGCGAGTCTGATACGATGCATCAACGCAGATACTACTCCACCTTATAATTTGGGCCCAATATAACTTGAACGAACTCAGACCCACTTAAAAATTTTAAGTTTGTAAACAATGAGCCATCGAATATATTATACTAAGATCTAACCTCAATTCTGTTTTCCGAATGTGAAACTTAACATTCACACATGGTCTAATTTTCTATAATTGACTGATGTGATCACATTTTGTTTTCGAAAAACTCTCCGTAAAGCAAATGACATCCAATTTATCCAAGGCATATATGAGTTGACTGCCGGGTGGCCGCTGCTGTCTAATTAGGCCGAATTTCCTTCCAACAAGCCCAAAATGGCTAAAAGTGCTTTTACCCAACTTGTTTTTAAAAAAAAAAAAATCCAAAAGCTAATGTATGCGAGGAGAATGACATGTCTCAAAATCTGTGTTTTCGTGATTTTTAGCCCATTTAGCAAAATGGAAAACTGCCCATTAATTCACTTATTTTATAAATAATTTAAAACCTACATATAAACGGTTTAAATCATCAAAATAGGCATGAAATGCGGCCCCCATACGGACTTGACTAGAGAACTGATGGACGGATGCCCACTATGTTTCCCAAAACTATTGACTTTGCCATGTGGTTGAATGAAACAAGGCTCCTCCTAACAACTACTCCAGCTACTTAAGGACATTCTTATTTGACACACCAAAAAAATACTAAATTTAAATTCAAAAACACATTTTATAATTTAGCAAGTCACTTTTCAAAAAATTCACAAAATCAGATTCTCTATTCAAATTTTAGCAAGTCACTATATCAAAAACTCACAGAATCAGACTCTCTATTCAAACTTTTACTCTTCCTTCCCTCCTCCTCTTTTGGTGAGTGAACAGTATGTCACCAAATTTGTTAAGTTACTGTAGCAAAGTTAAGAAATCTTCAAATTGGTGAGTTCGTTTGGTGAGGCTGATTTTTGAGGTTTTGGAGGAGTTTGCTCGAGGCTGATATTGATGCTCTAACCCAGGCATTGTTCGTTTTGGGTTTCAAGACTCGGGGGTTGTTCCATTAACCCAGTTTTTTGAAAAAACTAATTTTTCACGGTTTTTTATGTGATGTGTTGTGAGAGAATGACCTGTCTCGGTGTTTGGAAAAAAACAGTTTTTTGTTGGTGGAACATCCCCTCGGTTTTCTCAACTATTATCCAATCATTATTCTTATTTTTAAATATTATTCTCATTTTTATTTCTATCTCTCTCTAATCATTAACCTTATTTTTATTTATTAGCCATATTTCTTCCACTAGTCATTACCAAAAACCAAAACACAAAACCGAAACCAAACACAAAAAGACATAAAATAAAGAAGCTCTAGCTAGCTAGATGTCTACGACAAGGGACGAAGTCATGATTTTGACACGAAGAAGGCGCATATTTTTATCTCCAAATACATTCGTTCGATTATATACTTTCATATCGTAACATATACTTTAGATACTGAAATTACTACCATTGATGCCGACGATACTGTGCCGGGCCCAGTGTGGTTCCTCCATTGATGCTTACCATACACTTTCTTGGAGGTGAATTTCGTTACGACTTCCCAAGGGTGTTAAGATAATCTCATCCGCCCATTTCGTATTTTGAAATGTCCTTTCTTTTCTCACAACAGAACCAAGGAGAAAATTTTGTCTGTTGTGAACCAAGGAGAAAATTTTGTGTGCCGGACGGAACCGCCATGTGGTACCCGTCGACGAATCCGAGCCATCCATTCATGTTTGAACGAATCTGGGCTATCCAAAACATGTTTGAATGGCTCAGATGCGCTGACGGGTGTCACGTGGCGGTACCCTTCTGGCACACAAAATTTTCTATAAAAAAAAAACATCTTTTCAGGACTACAAAGAGTTCGTTAAATAGTTTCAACCTTCCTCAGTTACTCATGTTATAAAGTCGTTGAAAATATTAGTGTACTCAATTTCAATCAATCGGAATTTCACAAAATAGCATAATGGGAGGTTGAGAGAGATTATATTTTGTCAATGAAGTAATTTAGACTCTTCTACATATGCCCCAAAAGCTACTCTACTCGATCCAACTAATCGCGTTGCTTAAAACGATCATGCATATTAATTTGACACCAAAACATGGAATACCAATTGTCATACACTCAGAGCCAGTCATGAGTTAAAGTTCGAGGTGAGGCTGCTCTAGGCTCTGGAATATTTTTTTTGATTTAGGGGTTCCTCCTACTTCAATACCCTTATAGTAGTCCAAGAAAAAGGATCCTCGCGTTTAATTTTACCTTTAAGACTCTGAAAAGTAGGGCTGACTCTGAATATATTGATTTCAACGAAATTAGGGATTAGAGCCTGAGGATTAAGAGTAGAGGTTTGAGATTCCTCTGTTGTGTGCGGCTCTGGGATTCTCATTCTGGGAAGGAGAAATGAATCAAATGATATTGAGTAAATAATGAGATAACCCTAATACCAGTTACAGTGAGACCCTAGAGTTTTATAAGTCACGAATAGACCCCCAAGTATAGGGAATTCGGGAACGGGGCGGGGCGGGGAATGGATTCAGGACGGGAATATGCTTATTCCCACCTCCTACCCAATCTTCGAAAGTAAATCACTCCAAATTATTCCCATCCATTTAGCTTCCTCTCCACAACTATCATAATTTTTTTCCTTGGCGCGACAGTCAGGATTAGTTTATGAGTCAGCTTATGCGCACTTGACTAATTCTCTCCCTGGTCCAGTCAAAAGCAGGTCATCCACTGGGTGCACAAGAAATTACTTTCTTCAACCAGACCCCAAGAATCAAACTCTCGTCAATTGTGTGGGGAGCGAACCCACCAATCAACCGGACTAAATCCTTTGCCTTGTGAGTATTGAGTATGGGATTGTGAGGTTTGGTTTATTTCAAGCATCAATCATCATCACAGTACAATCGTTATTTCAACTTTTTTGAAGCCTAGGACTATCACATAACTAAATCAGGATTCCCAATGTGCTAAACATGAATACATATTACTGATTTGTCTAACCAAACCGGGAATATGACTCACAATTGTCACACGTTTTTTACATGTATCATATGTCCCTAGCCTCTTGAGACATAGCATGAGCTGAGGTGGGTCAACCTTGAATTTTTTTTGTTTTGCTCATGAACGAAATAAAATACACTTCAATTTTTCTATATTTGTTTGATTGATACAGGCCTTGTTTGGCAAAATCTATTTTCAGCAAAAAAAGAGAGGAAGAGAAATATGCCCACAGCATCACATGGTGGAAAATTAAATTTCTTTCGATCGCGTGCGATATTGTAGTTCTCTTCTTCAAGAGTATTACGCAATTGTTTTTTGTGGAAAGAAAACTGCATATTTTGCATGATTATGAGATGGAGAAGGATGTTTTTTGGATTATGAATTTGCACAGGGATTTAGGACAGGGAAAGGATAACCTTTGGTAAAGTGGATCGGAAGTTATGATAATCTATTAATCTCTACAGTTTTTATTCTTTTAGCGATGGCGAAGAATATTGTATTCCTTTGCTCTTTTCGGTAATAAAATCCTTCTCAAAAAAAAAAAAAAAAAAAAAACCCCTGGCGAAGAAAATTTTCTTTTTTTTTTAATGGAAAAATTTTCTTTCTATCACAAAGATAACAATAGTAATCTCTACAGTTTCGAGTAATCATTTAGGGTGAGTTTCCGCTTATGTATTTTTAGATTATAAGTTGTCAAATCAGAGAATCATTCTCCTCGTATACATCTATTGATTTGATAACTCATAGTCCAAAAATACCAAAATACCGTAACGAAAACTCAACTTTAATAGTAGTTTCTTAGTATCATGGGACATTATCATGTTGTACTCTCAAATAGTTACTTAACAACAAATTTTGGAGGTGGGGGCTGTCAACAATTACAGGCCGGATTCGTGACTATGAGTCACAAATTCCCATTCCCCCCCCTGTACCCTCTTAATTGTCGAAAATAGAGAGAAAATTGGTAAAGTTATCTTAACGAATAAAAAATATTCGGTGGTCTTGAGGAACTATCACGTTCAAACACTTTTATACACCACACATTTCTTCTAGGTTTAACATAAAGATATCGGAGCATTACGTGACTGTACCCCAAGACTACCGGATAATTACTCCTTAATGGTCAGGACCAAGCCCTAGACACATGACTTTGTGATTTGAAAGATGGGAAGACCCACATGATCAGGGTTTTGGAGGGTTTATCATCTTCATTGGATTCTCTCTTGCATGCGTAGTGATCCTATCGTCAACGTTGATCTGGATTGTAACCCATTTAATGTCCTCACTGGGTTTGAGCTGGACCACTTTTGGAATCTCTAGTGGGCTTTTAAATCATCAATGGGTTAAATTGCCTAATGATTGACCTCTCTTAATTAAAGTCTCCAATGACGTATTTGCCTAACCTTTTTCTTTTTCCCTTAATCTTTACCATATTCCGTCAAATCTTTAAAAAATATTTTTCGGTCTGACGAGAGGAATTTAAAAAGTATAAAAATATAGATCAAAATTAAAAATATTCATATAAAACGATGAAAAAACCCAAAAAAGTCATTTAGTAAATGGGTTAGATTTCGCAAGTGGTGGCTGCTAATGCGGTAGAGCTCTTGGATGCCCCACGCTGTATCTCGGGATCGAGTCTCATTCTCCTCTCCCCCATGTAATAGATAGATTAGGAATGATGAATGACAGAAAAAAGAAATGGGTTAGATTTCTTGTTCTACTTTATCACCCCTAGGAAATCCCAAAAGACCAACAAATCTATGGAGAAAAGAGCTTCTCATAGGCTTTTCCAAAGTTAAGTTCTTTCCACTTGTGTAATAGGTCCAAAATTACATGTCAAATGAAAAGATGATGATCCAACTTTAGACTCTAATCCACCACTAGGCTTCATTTCCCTTGGTCTAAAATTGAGCTTAGGTTCCTTTCTCCGGTAATGATAAAAGAGCAGTAATTGCAATTGGCCATGGAGGACCACAGCACCATTAATCACCACTAAAGGTTAAGATTGTGATCATGTGGTCCTGTTTCAGTCATTTACTTATCGTATTCTTGTGTTTCAGTCATGTCACTTTATTTATTTTTACTTTTTCCTAATTTCCACAACCTTCTTTTTATTCCATTTTTTTTCCCAACTAGGTTAGATAGCACAACGGTAAATCCCCACACCGAGATAAGCTAACGAAGGGGTGGGGTGGGATAAGCAGGGCCGGCCTAAATGTTTGGATTGATCAAGCCCGACTCTGAGCTTGGTTTTCCACTTACTATTAAGTCATACTCTCTCCGTCTGTGTTTGTTGGCCCACAAACATACTTTTTCCATTTTAAAGTTTGTTCTGAAGTCAATTAGTAAATTGTGTCACTTTCAATCTTTTAACCTTGTCTTAAAATAGTTAATTAACAAATTAATCATGATTGAAGGGTAAAATCGGAAACACAAGAATTAAATAAAGCAATCATGATACTCTTTAAAAAAGTTGGAAATCCCAAAATGGACTAACAAACATGGACGGAGGGAGTTAAAAAAAAAATCTTACAAGTAAAAAAAATAAAATAAAAATCAAGGTTATATGGAGTCCTCACTTGTTCTATTAAAGGCATACCTAGTGGTCTTAGGCCTGTTGCATCTTTTTGATGCTAGACTTTTCCATTATGAGAATCAGAATTTTGTTTTGGAGAACCTCAATCTGTCCTTTAAGTTTGTGATGATCTGTTGCTGTTGTTGCTATTGCTACTACTCCTATTACTGCTACTGCTACTACCACAACCACCACGGCACCACCACCACCACCACCATCACCACGACTATTATTGCTATACCTCGGGCTTTGTTCTTCTTCTGCCATTCCTGTCTTAATCCAAGGGAAATGGAGGTGATCACAAACTGACGCAGCGGAATTCACGAGAGAATAGTTAGCGTACTATTCCAAACTATGATAAGTCTCGAATCCACGAGTGTTCTTGAATACACAAGAGAAAGAGAATAACTCTGATTTATAATTGATTAAAAGCTGAATAATAATAGAGGTTACAAGCCCTTTTATAGGAAAAACTAGTAAACCCTAGCAAAAACTTACCAAAAAAATAAAGTATTCCGGAAATTGGGGAAACTTCCAAAATTGAAAACTAGAAAGAAAAATAAGAAATTCCCAACTGGAAACAACGGAAACGGAATTACACACTAAGAGTAATTCGTAATCTAATTATTACCTAAAATAGCAAAATTACTAAATTGAAGGCCTAAACGAATGAATTTGGCCGAAATCCGCCATCAGTCACGATTAGGGTGGTGAGTATTGATCACAGCGCGATTCTGCTTCAGCCCACCAAGTTTGGGCCTATTCCGGGCTCGTCGATAAATTGCCGAAATTGACAATTTTCAATTAGAAGTTGATTGGGCCTCTTAGGCTTTGACCGGTCCAATTGATCATAGAATTGGGCCGCTACTTGTTCTGCTTCACAAACCAAAAATTGAGAATTGCTTATGCTTGTACGAACAATTTATATAATAATAGCAAAACCACAAGGTTTCGCACATTAAAATTAGTAATTGAAACCCCTATATTGAAATTATGGTCTTCTAAATAATCTAATAAAGAATAATCAAGAGAGTACATACTTTTTAGGGATGCACCAAGTTTCGATTAATTTGAGATTTGCAAAATTCAAAGAATGAAAATATGGAATAAAGGAGAACCCAAATATCAATTTGTAGAGATTGTGTTTGTATATATAGAGAGTCTATCTATGAGATTGGGATTTTTTCTGAAACCAATTGTTTGTTTGTTCGAGAGACAGATCAAATGACTAATTAAATCTACAAAACCCATTTTTAAAATTAAATGCCAAATCTAAAACAACTACAGTATTTGAAAACTTTCTTCACAAATTTACTACTGAAATACTCGCTCCACTCCTCATCTCCTTTTTAGACCGACTCTCAAGTATTCAAAAATGAACTATTTTCTAGTATGAGGAAAAAGAAAATTAATACTATGAATACGAAACGGCTACCTCGACCCGAACATTGCAGCCGGGCCAAAGTTCCCTACTGTTTAAATGTGCTAACTTAAGTATTTATTACATACTTGTTTATTATTATTTTTTTTTTGAGATAAGCTAAAACCAATGTATGGGTCTTGCTCGGATTGCTTATCCGCGCTTGATGGCTCTAACAAACTCCGGATATGGGATAAGTCCAGATAAGTGTCTAGCTTACCACTTAGGGCATCCTTATCAGGAGCACCAAAATTTTCACCAAATTTAACTTCAAAAACACCTTTTACAAATTTAGCAAGTTACTTATCCAAAATTCCCAAAATCAGATTTTCTATCCAAATTTTACTAGAAAAGTTAGTGAATAGTAAGTTAACAAAGTTGAGGCGTTACTGTAGCAAAGCTACAAGTTTAACAAATTTGCAAAAGATTTGTTTAAGCCTGATTTTGGAGGATTTTGCTGCATTTCACTCATCAAATTTTGCTTTTAAGGGATTTGATGAGTGAGATATTGATGCTCTTATCCCCTCTGTTATACTCCCAACAAACGGGCCCTAAGAGTTTTTGAAAAAGAGTTTTGTTTGTTCAAATTCCAAGAGCAACTTCGTCACTTTCGAGCACCCATCGAACGACGACCCTCTACCTTGTTGGAGTTCCTTACGGACTGAGTCACTCTGCGTAGATTGATACATGGGACCAACACACTCAAATTGATGTTTGGGGTTTCGTGTGCAGCGTGTTAAGCCCATCCATTGTGCGTGCGAAATGTTTGCTTAAAATATATGTAAATTCTGTACTCCTGTATAAAGAATCACAATAGTTATCCTATGTAAGCAAAACTTTCCACGCAAAAGTAGCCAATGATATGAAACAATACACAAAAATAAAGATAAAAATAAATAACATCTAGGAACTCACATGGTTGATGGCAAATGCTAGGAACTCATATATGTTTTGGCTTTCATCTTCCCTCATTCGCATTAAATCTCCACACCGCAGATTTCTGTGAATGTCCATACACTTTATAGCACTTTCACAAATGTATAATGCAGAAAGCTATTGAGCAAATGCTTCCCAAGAACTACATAATCTTTTCAAAAATTTACCATCTAGGGTTGTTCATGTTTTTGCCTGAGTAATAACTTGGAGTAAACGATCCAAATCCAATGAAGTGGGGCTCTGTTGATATGCCATATTTTATAGAGGCCGAAATGAAAGATTAGTTATCTAATGAGAGCATCAAGAGCAGCCCATCGTTTCCCATTGAAGTTGATGGAGGGTGGTTTTATCTTTTAAATGTTATAATGGGCCCGTCCAGTCCAACAAATAAGAGAAGTGTAATCTAGGGCTTAGCCAATTTGTTTATCTTAAGCTTAGTCCATTTAAGTTTATCTTGGGCCTCAATTTGAGGTTTTCACTTTTCAGTGTTATAATTGCATTTTATTCCCCTTGAGTTTTAAAATATTCACACGCTGTGCGTCTCATAAGTTAAGAGAAGTGTAATCTTGGGCTTAGTCAATTGTTTTTTAATCCTAAGTTTACTCCATTTAAGTTTATCTTGGGTCTGAATTTGTGGTTTTCAGTGTTAAAGAGAATCGCATTTTATTCCCTTTAAGTTTTGAAATATTCACATGATGCTCGCCACAAAACTTTTAGTATTTTTCTGTCGGTACTGTCCTAAAAATTGGCTTTGTTCTCATGGTTTTTGTTCCAGTCTCTTCTTAGGTTCCGTTTAGAACTTGTGGAAAGGAGTGGAAATGAAGAGAGCTTTAAAAAATTTCACATACAAATACAAAATTCCCCCAAAATTTCTCTATAACAACCCTCCTCATTTTCTTCTTAATTATTTGTCCTTCTTTTTCTATTTCTTTTCTCAAGTTCCAAATAGAGCCTTAGTTTTTGCTAACACCCAATTTTGGACGGTATCTGAAACGTAAGTTACTCATGATATCACGTGGCATTTTACTAACACAGATCCGACAGCAATGGATGTTTAAATGGAGAAAATTTGTGTTCTCACATTGGCAGTCCAAATATTGCAATTTGTCAAATGTTTTCCTTTCATTTGTCTCTTATATATGGTGTCTGAGCTAGCTTATGCATGGGCTCTTCGACGAATTCTTGGACAACTTTACATATTCAAAATTAAAATTAAACATAGAGGATAACAAAAGAGTTAATGCAATCCTAACTTATGCCCTTGGGGCAGATATTAAGAGGGTGTTTGGAGCTTCCTCTTTTTCACTTTTCAAATTTTGCATTTTACTTTTTGACATTTTAGATTGTGGTTAGAATGTATTATTGAGTTTATAGTCTTTGAGAGATATGTTCAAAAGACATTTTGCAATAGAAATAGTATTTGAGAGCATAATCATCAAAATAAATTATGGGTTAGTTTTTTTTTTTTGGTACAAATTATGGGTTAGTTTTTTACCATATTGTTCTCGCCCCTTTGTACACTAGAGGAGCCCATTAAAAACTGGAATAAAATCTCGTATATACTGACTTCATAAACTGACTTCACAAGGGTTGATAATCTCAAAATGTTGACTAGATGGTTAAGGGCTGAGAGTCTGAGACGTGAATGTTTGCTTGCATAATTTTTTTTTTGAAAATAAAAGAGAAATATATTAAACAATGGACTGATACAAAGACACCCAACCAAAAGCCACCAAGAACCCAAAACGGAACTAGGTGACCAAGTTGACCAGAAGTCAACAAAAGAAACAACACCCAAAGCTTGACAGACAAAGGCTACAAGCAAAACAAAGAAACCCACCAGCAGCAACAAAACTCCCAATTCAGAACCCTATGAAACACCTAAAAGCCCAAACTCCTGACATACCATGAAGGCAGTAAGCAGAACCCTGTGAAACACCTAAAAGCCCAAATCCCTGACATACCATGAAGGAACTTAAAATATGGTGTGAACACTCCCCCAGGTTGATTTGAATTTCAGAAAGCAAGCTATTAGGCCAGCAGAGCTGCCCTCTCTTCATCTTCGATTTCCATTTGAACCATCTTGCTAATTACTTCCTCTTCTGGACCTGTATAGTCATTACCTAGAAGATTATCCAATGCCCATACAGCTTGAGCCTCATTCAACAGTATCCTATTCCTGTTCACTATCCCCTCAGTAGAGACAGAGAGGGCAACAGTTGCTGCTGCAGAACGGAATACAGCACACTTTTGCTTCTTCCTTACAGAGGATTGCTTAGTAAGGCCTAGAATCTCATCAACTGTCTTGAACTTTCTCCTGGACTTAGAATTTACAGCACTAGAATGAGATTGTGCAATAACTTTGTTTGCACCAGAATTAACTAACTTCTTACCCCCATCTTCTTCTATTAGCCTGTTTTCCACCTGACCCACAAAGTTTATTGGCCCAGGAATATCCAAATGGGATTGAAGATAGTTAGCATTCAACATATGGTCCGATAATACATTAGAAGATAATACATTAGAAAATTTGGCATGAAGATTAACATGTAGATTTCCAAAGGCCTCCTCTGTAGGCCTATTGCTCCTTACCAATGCAGATGATGGTGTCCCAACTGTTCCATAATTAGCACCCAACATGTCTTCTGCCGAAACCTCCTTAGTTTCTTCCACGTTATCCATTAGTCTACTCCCATTATCTGCCATCTGTTCCGACTTATTCAAGTCACTAACCAAATGTTTGCTTGCATAATAACAAGTACTAAAACTTACTTCAAAACAATCCAAGACTTCCCTTATATACATAGGGCTGTAAACAAACCGAGCTTTAGAATATTCAAGTTCGTTTATTAAGTTTTTAAAAGAACTCGAACTCGAACTCAATGAAAATTTATGAGCCGAACTCAAGCTGAGCTTGCCTAGGTACTTAACGAGTAAAAAATGTTACTCCCTCCGTCCCTTTTTAAATGATCCATACGGGAATACGTGCAATTTCATACCCCTAAAAACATATTTTCCTATATAATTTTTAATTTCTTTTATACCAAATTAAAGTGCTCATTAAGTACTTTAATTTGATGCAAAAAATAATAATTTAAAAACGTCATACGAAAGTACATTTTTAAACGTCCACAAAAATACACGTTTCCCAAGTGGATTACTTAAAAAGGGACGAAGGGAGTAGATATTTATGCTTTTATACAAGTCTAGAACTTCAAATATTTTTATTTATTTTGTACATACATAAGTGTATACATACATAAAAATTATAAAAACATATTAAAATTTAAGTTTATGAGACTTTTATAAGTTTGTACATGTAGTAGCCCTACAATTTTCATTATCTATATGTGAAAGTTTATAGTTTATACATATTCAAGTTTATATATGAAATTCTTACGAGATATTCTATATATTCTAAGTTCGCGAGCCTAATCCAGCCGAATATTGTTAAGTTCACGTTCGGCTCGTTTATTAAATGAGCTTAAAATTACGCTTCAGGTTCAGTTCGTGTAGTATCCGAATCAAACTCGAATGAGCCGTTATCGAGTCGAGCGTCGAATAATTCACGAACGGCTCAGTTCATTTACAGCCTTTGTAACTCACACTTGCCTTGTGTAGATACTTGTAGTTTCCAATGGTTTACATAATACTTACCTACTAGTTTCGTTATAATATCTCAAATATCCTCATTGTCCATATATCATTAGGAATATTTAAAAAAAGGGTCAAATACAAAACACAAATATAAATATTGAATCTATTCTTAACCCCTGGTGGACGATACTCTAAAATTTCCCTAGGCAATTATCGATATGGGTATGAGCGGAGGAAAACTGGAAACATACCTAACCTTTAGAAATATGATAAAAAAGTTACTATCAATATTACAATACAGAACGGTTTTTGTCACCGTCATAAATTTTATCACAGTTATCATATTACATTTTATCTCTCTCTCTTCTCTCTCTCTCTCTCTCTCTCTCTCTCTCTCTCTCTCCCCTTTTCCTCCACCGGCCCACCATACCTAAAATTTTAAACCACATTCTCTCTATCCTCTTTTCGAAATTCAAACCACATTCTCTCTTACTACCTCCTCTCCTTCCCCTCTTTGAAATTCGAAGGATCATTAAGAATGGGCACGGGCACGTGCACATGTGATAATTGCTCAAGTCTTGACTTTAGGCACGAGCACGGGCATGCACTAGTTCTCATACAATTAGCAAAGTAATTAAGAAAAATAACTCACGTGTACTCCCCACGTGATCTTACATGTAATTTACAAACTTGGAGCATAGAGGAATCGTATTTCGAGCTTGTATTGTCATGAACATATATACTTAAGTTCTCTCTCTCAAACTAACCCCGCTGTGGATTCGGGTGCGTATAGTGAGGGCACTCACTATACGCGTGTAGTGAGCTCCTTCGGCCATTAGCGACCGACGGTCCGGATAAATTGGGGTTAAATATATGATTTTTTTGACCAAAATGTAAGATGATCCCGACCGTTAATCTCTGATTGAATGGCCGATGGAGCTCATTATATGGATGACCGAGGGAGCTCACTGTCCCCCGGTCCCTTAGTCCCAGTGACATGCTTCAATTAAAGTTCGAACATACAAACCTGTAGAACAAAGAAAGTTTATTACTTTGTCCCTTCATTTAAACATTCACAATTATGTCACGCGTTCTAAAATCATTTTCCTCATCAAAGCGAATTTCAAGCACATTCCAATTTCAAAAACACGTTTCGAATCGTTGAAAGACGAAAACGTGTTCGAATTCTCCAAAACACATGCACTCTTGGAGCTTTATATATTCATGACCAAAATATATAAAGTCCTTTGGCACTGGTCTGATGCACATGGGCGGACGCAAGATTTATCATTAGTGGAGTAAAAAATCTACATCATATACTCTCTTCATCCCGTAGTTTCTAGCGAAAGTACATGCAATTTTAGGATAAAAACTAAAGTATTTCCACGCATGATTTTTCAAGTTTCTTTGTACCAAATTAAAGATATCGATTAGTTCTATATTTTGGTATGAAAAAATTCAAAAATTAATTATGAACAGAAATACTTTATTTTTAGATGAAATTGCACGTATTTTCGTAGAGGACTATCAAAATGAGACGGAGGGAGTACATTATAACACTAAGCCAAAAGAGATCTATTCAATATATACAAATAAAAGTGGTATGTCATGTTATTTGGGGCGCGGAGAGAGTGTGAGAGAAAGAGGGGAATTAAAAAAAAGTCGGAGCACAAAAAAAAAAGAAAATTATATGCTTCTGTTCCGCTTTTTCACATGAGAGAGAGAGACTATGTTAAAAAATGGTGTTATCACAAAAAAAGAAAGAAATGATCATGGGAGATTCAGTGAACCATTTGGGCAAAGCTGTAAATATCTTATATGACTTCAGGCAAGATTTAGAAAATAAAGTATAGGTTCTTGGGACAAAATTATCAAAATATCTAAAAATATATTTAATTACACGTCTGCAGAGAATTTTAATCCAGTCTGGCCTCTCTTACCTCTATGTGTGTCCGGCAGTCCGCCCATGGTCCGATGCAATATTTCCTCTAATGTAGAAACGAATTCAGAGCCAGTAGCGAAAGCATTGCCACCGTACAAAGTATTATACCTCCAAACATGGCCTTAAGCTACGTTTGGATATGACATCTGCCCAATTGAAATTAACATATACCAGAAGTTTTGGTCCCTCTCCATGTTCAATACCTAACTTCAGCTTTTCTACATACCCATCTCATCACATGGCAAAATACTATGTCCAAGCATTTTGATGATCATATAAGAACATGTAGCAAAAAAGAAAAATAAAAGCATCTCTTAGTTCAAGTAAATGCATATTCTTAATTCTTTGTTGTCTAGCACATGCCCTTGATGCCCCAAAGCATGCAGCTTGTTATCAAACTTTTTGTTTTTGTTTTTCTAATGTTCAAGAATGAGAATATGTGTTTGCATTTATAAAATAATTGAGCAACTAAATTCTAGGGTTAGATGACTAGATTGATGGCTTTATCTTTCGATGTAAAAACATTAGATCCGACTCAAAAACTTAAGTTACTAGAGAGAGCAGAAACTTGATTGTGTATATCGGGAACAAGCCCCTAAGTGCTTCTAGACGCTCTTTCATAAAAGGGATATAACGTATCTATATATTTTGATTAGTAGATGGACGATGAGGTTTGAACAGAATTTCTGCCCTAATACCGTGCAGATACTTTAGATATAACTTAAAAGTCTAAACTATTAAAAAGGGGTATATATAGTGAATTGATTACAAAATATCCTCAACAATCCATAATCATATTTCCTAATTTTCTTGGTTACTTTTAGTTGTTAATCACTTCCATTGAAGTACCAAAAAGAAATGAATATAAGGACTTTAGTCAATAGAGTAGGTTGACTAGAGGTTGATCAAGACTAATTTAATCAACTTTTAAAGACATTGTTAAAGAAGAAATTCCACCACAACCACCAACATGATTAGGTGGATATGGGCCCAAAAACTTGGTAAATAAAAACAAAGCGATCTAGTCAGACAGCTAATTAATAAGACTTATTCAGTTTAGATTACAGCCATGCATTTCTAACCTAAACCTAGAAACAAACTGCAAGAAGAATAAAAATAAAAAATAAATAATTGGACTACTAAATCAAGGAAAAAAAGATTCACCCACTTACGTATTAGAACTTTTTGAATTTCTTCTAGGTCTAAAATTAATGAAATTAAAAATGGTTTAAAGAAAAAATTAGAACAAAATTATTAAATTTGAAAGACAAAATAAATGGAAATGAATAAAAATGATCATCTAATATTAATTTCATTTACAATCACAAATATTCACATCTAATCAAGATACTAATCAAATGGAAAAGAAAGAGAATTTTCATCTTGTCTATTCAACAAGACAACTATTTCCTTCTTCATTACACAATTAATTAAGTATCAACCATGAAAATTCAAACAAAAAATCTCAAGAATATGTACTAAAAAGAGGAAAAAGAAAAGGGCCAAAAAAGAAAAAGAAAAGAGAAGAAGAGAGGAGTCTATTCATTACATGAACCTCAAATTACACCCCATCACACCAATTTTTCAAACGTTGTTTACGCTTACCCTATTCCCATTCGAAGAAGGTGGAGAACACTCACCCACCGCCGCCTCCGCCTCGACTTCTCGCCGGTGGAAGTTGCGGTGGCAGCTGCAGGCGGCACAAGTGAGTGCACCGGGGGTACCCTCCTCTCCACTGGCTATGAATTCCCGGCATCCATCGACGGCGTACCCTCCGATGCTCGCGGCGTGGTTCTTCTGGCACTCTGCGTATCTCACGCTCCTTATGTTCAAAGAAGAAGTATTGGAAGTAGGGTTTCTTGAAACTGATTCGTTTCTCTTTAGGACCACTTGACGTTTCCTCATTTTAGAGAGAGAGAGAGAGAGAGAGGCTAAGTCAAGTCATGTAGCATTTGGTTTTTGGGAAGCCCTAATCCTTGGAAAGGCATATTTATAGGAAGTAATTATTTGTTACTAGTAACTCGGTACATTAAGTTGAAGGGTTTTGTTAATATGTGCCCGAGAAACATGATAAGGTTCAATAAATAAGCCTAATTCAATCTTTATTTGCATGAAAAATCTAAGTATTAAATACTAGAAACAAACCATTTTTACTACTTTTTGCAGGGGAAATCTAAATATATTAATTACTTTTACTACTTTTTACAAATGCCCAAGCACATAATAAGGTTCATTAAATAAGCCTAATTAAACTAACTTTTATAAAAAGTAATAAACGTAATTGATATATTTTAATTTCCCATGAAAAAGTAGTAAAAGGGTTTGTGTCTTGTATTTAAAATTTTGATTTTCCATACAAATAATAGTTTAAATGAGCTCATTTAATGAACCATATCATGTGTCCGGGACACATATTAATAAAAACCCTAAGTTAAAACAATTAGTTTAATCCGTCATATCATGTGTCATTTACTTTCTCCAATCCGTCTTATCTGTCTCCACTCAATGTTTTTCTTTCCTAAAACATTACTTACTAAAAAGGCAAACGAATATCTCCATAAACATAAAAAGAAGAGAAGAACAACACCGCACATATCATCTTTTTTTTTTCCCTGAACTTTTTTGGATCTTATTTGATAGATCTCAATTAGTTCTATTGGACAAAATTTTTAAAAACTTTGAAAATATTGCCAATAAAAAGATATAGACGTTTAAAAATGACACGGATATTCGTAGGGAACATTTAAAATGGGACAGAGGGAGTACTAAAAAGGCAAAAGAATATCTCCATAAGCATAAAAAGAAGAGAAGAACAACACCGCACATATCATCTTTTTTTTTTTGCCTGAACTTTTTTGGATCTTATTTGATAGATCTCAATTAGTTCTATTGCACAAAATTTTTAAAAACTTTGAAAACATTGCCAATAAAAAGATATAGACGTTTGAAAATGACACGGATATTCGTAGGGAGCATTGAAAATGGGACAGAGGGAGTATTAAAAAGGCAAAAGAATATCTCCATAAACATAAAAAGAAGAGAAGAACAACACCGCACATATCATCTTTTTTTTTCCCCTGAACTTTTTTGGTAATCTAAATTTTTTATTCTTGAGTCGAGAATTTAGAAGCAAAAGAATAAATTTAGTCTAAGCACCTACCGATATCAGGTTAATCGAATTTTTGCATGGCGTTTGAACAAATGAATCTGGATATATAAAGTGAATGATTTCAATAGTCGAATTGCGAGACTGGAAGTAACAACACCATTAGTGAGAGTGAGCAAAGCGAGGGTGAATAAGATCGATGAAAGAAGAAGACACCATAGGTTAGGGGAATAAATCAGATCTCGTTTGTGGCGTGAATTGACCTTATGACCTCCAAAATACAGAAAGTTAAACTGTCGATGTCAATAAACAACAACATGAAGCGGTGTGATACGATCGAGTAAATTTAAAATACATGTAGAACACTTTTTTGGGTCCTTTGTGGCATTTGATTGTCGGTGTGTGAGCGTTCCAATTTAGTTGGTTTGTTCGTGTCCCATTGTAATGCAGTTATTTGGCTGGAAATAACTGCAGTGATTTGCTTGTTAGAAATGCACTGCAGGCTAAGGTGGTTTTCAAACCCTAATTTGCTGTGGCCCCTAAACTGATCAGTACAAAGGGGCACTGAACATAGGAACTGGCATAGTATATAGTAGGATTTTTTTTAGTTCCCCACCACGACACAAACACGCCACTAAATTAAATAAGTGCAAATAAAAATAACAAACATACTAATGTCGACTAATGTCGTTCGGTCTCGATAACTACTCTAGTACAAAAGAGAATTCCACTTTATTGATAGAATACAATAAAATAAAATAAAAAAAGTATTAATCCTCAATCCAACGTTCAATAATATATAATCCAACGTTCAACAAAATGAAAGAGACCCACGAATACAAAAAAACCGAACCTTTCTCTTTTTTTCTTCTTTGACAGGAGACTAACTCCACAACACTCCAAGCCAAACAAGGAATTGAGTAATATGGAGGTAATTTCCTAAATCCACCTCTGCTTCCCTATTCACGAAAGGCATTAGCCACTCCATTATCACGTGGGAACCAAAAACTGCTTTAACAATCCAAAGTTGATTAATTATCACGCGGTTGGATCGAGCACAATATTTAGGGGTTTGTTCTACAAATTTTGGGTTTTTGGTTTTTTAGGCTTTTTGGGTTGATGAGAATGACTTGCTTCATAAGCGTAAAAAGCTAAAAAAATATACAAATAAAACTCCTTAGTGGAACGGGTCTACGTTGAACTTCATAAGGAAATCTGTCTCGATTTCATCAGATCTCTGCTAGTCAGGGCCGGCCCCGATGTTTAGGTTGCCCAAGCCCGACCGCAGGCTTGGTTGCCCACTTAGTGGTGTTTTGGCTTAAAAAGCCAACTTTACTTATTTTTTTGTATTTATTTGATTTTTTTTTTTGCATTTGTTAGTTTTGCATTGATTTTTTGAGTATTATTGGTTCGTTTCGACGAAAAGAATTAAAAAAGGTAAAAGATTATGGTTAGAACTTTCAAATTTTTAAATAAGATCGAAAAAAATGTAAAAAACTTCTTTTTCACTTATTTTTGTCTTTATTAAAAAAAATTAAGCTTAAAAAAATATGATTGTAAGAGTTCTTTAAAAAAAAACAATAAAAAATGTCTGCTTCATAGTTGAACATGTGTGAAAAAAAATAATAAAGCCGGTCTTTTTTTCTTTTTTTTGGAAATCCCACCATGGGAATAATTTGTTTAATCAAAATTTAATGGTACACTTGTTAAATGAAAATTTCTATCAAAAGTAATTTAGTAATGTGATTTTTGAAATATAATGGACCGAAAGAAAAACCAAAAGAGCCAAAACTATTAAAAATGGAGAAATAAAGAAAAAAAAGCCAAAGTCAAAAAATTGAGAAAGAGGAGAGGGCATGGGGAGTCGAACCTACGTTCACACGTGAGGGGCATCATTCCATTGCCACCGTACCAAACATCAGCTTTGTGTTCTGTAGGGAAACTATTTTAAATTTATATCTAACTTTTAGGAATTTTTTTTTTCCTGTTGCCCTAGCCCAGGGGGTTGCCCAAGCCCGGGGGCTTGCGGGGCTTACCCCTGGGCCGGCCCGGCTGCTAGTGAATGATTCAGTTGTTAGTGCTAGAATCAAGTGCTCACCATCTCGATTCACATGTGTTAATAGAAGCGTATAGAATAATTTATTTTCTTTATTTCCAACCGAACCCATTCATTTGCCACCTCTAGGAGCTCCTTTGGCTAAAAAGAAAAAATTGGTTTTTTGGTTGTCTTTATTCAATTTTTTTTTTTTTTTTTTGCATTTGTTAGTTTTACATCAAGTTTTTGTGGTTTATGGATTCGTCTCGATGAGACGAATCCAAAGAACATAAAATTATGGTCAAACGTAATATTTTTTTGAATAAAGTCGAAAATAAACCAAAAATTATGGTCAAGCATAATATTTTTTTTGAATAAAACCGAAAATAAACCAAAATAAACCAGTTTATTGGTTTAATAGAAGAACCTAGACTTGGCCCACTACCCTGCCGGCAGGATATACGTAGACCCGTTCCACTAAGAAGTTTTAGTATTAGGCCTTGTTCTCCAATAGATTTTAGGTGCATTTTATGAAAATCTCATAAAATGAACATTTTATGGAGATGTGATAAAATAGAGTTGTTTTCCCAATTTATAAAATGTAGTGGTTTTTCTATAGATTTTAGGAGGATTTTATAAAAATCTTATAAAATCACTTTTACATTTTATGTGTTGAGATTGGAGTATCATAAAATGTGAGATTTTATAAAACAAAAGTCTGTTGAAAAACGAAGCCTTCACGGAAGAACCTAGAGTTGGCCCACTACCCTGCCGGCAGGATATATACATAAGATTCGGAGTAGGCTCCATTTGTACCTCACCCATCCGGCCACCCATCCACGTCTCGTGGAACCTCAAGTAGGAATCTACGTCCGTGAATGTGGAATTTCTTAGCAATTAAAGTCTCTTTTATTATTGTGAATGATTTGATAACAAAGTCGTTGATTTTGAGAAGCATCTAGTCTAGTGTTACAATTTCCCGCATGGGCGCGCACCTGCCCACGTAGCCAAAAGGGACAAATTAGTCAGTGGCCTTGGAGCACCGGCATATGATATTTCAACCTTTTTTTTTTTCACTGCACGTTTGTTTGAGTTCTGTACAGTAAGCAGGTCCGGCCCTAAGAATTTTGAGGCCCCAAACAAGTTTTAAAGATGGGGCCTCTAAGAATGTGAATATATACCAATTATTTAGTATAAATTCCAACATTTCCCTGTGGTGCAGTGGAAATGTAGGGCGTTTAGAACCAAGAGAACGCGGTTTCCATTTCCGATGCCTACAAAAGTTAATTTTTACGTGTTTCAAGTAAATTCACCTAAAAAAATTGAGGCTTGCAAGGATTGAAACTGGGATCTCAAGGATAGAAGTATAGAACTGCAGCATCATACCGCTAATCTACCAGAGTGTATTACAAGAAATTGTTGACATACATAATATTTAGTATATTTCAAATTTTGGGGGCCCTATTATTGGGCCAAAAACTGGGGGCCCTAAGCGGCCGCTTGGTGGGCTTGCCCTTAGGGCCGGCCCTGACAGTAAGTTTGTATGTTTCACTGGAATGTGTAGTAAATGTGAATTCGGGGGAGGTGCTGTGCGGTAGGTGTTGTGCGCCAAAACTACGTCGTTTTGGTCATTTTCTTGGTAGACCTCTAAAGCTTCAAAGAGCGCTGGAGAGTTAATTTTGGGGTTCAATTTTAGGGAATTTAGGCTCTTTGGGTAGGGTATAGTGGGTTTAGGCACTTCAAGTTTAGGTACTTTGGGTTTACGGTTTAAGCACTTTGTAGTAGTTTTTTCTTCTACAAACAAGGCCCTTGGAATCTTTGGAGGTGTGCGGCAAAACGACGTCGTTTTGCGCACAACACATCACCCACCCCAGATCCAGTAAAGGTCGGGGCGTCACGTAACGGTGCCTCATGAGTACTGAATTTATACTCGAATGCCCTAGGTTTGCACAACCACACATCACTCTTTCGATAAATAATTTACACAAATCTATAGTCGATTAACACAATTTCATATGCTAACAAAATGATTCGGAATACAAATGTATGAGTTTTTTTTTTTTAATTCCTTTAAATTATGCACATTTTTCTGTTCCGTCCCTAAACTATCAATTGGACGATCATATCTCCTAAACTATGCACATTTTCTCTACTTGGTCCCTAAACTATTAATTTGATGATTTCATCCCCTAAACTACTTGTTTCTCAACTTATTTGGTCCCTTTTTTTTTTTTTTTTTTTGTAACTCCTATTTGGGGATGAAATCAGTTAAAATCAAGTAGTTTAGTAGATCAAATCGTCAAATTAGTAGTTGACGAAGTAGAAAACATGTGCATAGTTTAGGGCACGGAATAGTCAAATTGATAGTTTAGGGACGAAATAGAAAAAACAAGAATAGTTTAAGAGATAAAAATGGAAAAAAAAAAAACTCTAAATAAATCCCATACAAGTTGCTGTCGTTTCCTCTTTTTTCTGTTTTAATTTGTAGATAAGAGTAAAAAAATTCATTAAATAAGAGCATAGAGTACATTAGACAAACATTATTGTCCTGTCTTTGTAATTTACTACTCCCTCCGTCCCCAAAAGTTTGATATTTTCATGCTTTTGCTTGTCCCATAAAATTTGTCCAATTTGAAAAGTTAAAAGCAAATTTAGGTGAATTCTCTATTTTACCCTCTCTTTTGCACATAAGACAAAAAGTCATTTCACACTTTTCAAGGTAATATTTGAAAGTTTGAGTTTTCATAATATAATACATTTTTTCCATTAGAAGTTGGAACTCCCAAAAGTGTCCAACTTTTGGGGACGGGAGTAATTTAATGTTGTGTCCGATGGGTAACACGTCACCTTAAATAGTGATCAACATTTTACGAGGAGTAATAAATGCGCCAAGGCACCCAAAAATTCGACGAGTAATAAATGCACTAAGATTCAATTTGTGTTTGGCTCAAATGTTTGTTTGAGATCATTTTGTACAACTCAAATAGGAGTATTAAATATTTTTTGAAACTCATTAAGGTGAGTTTTCGCTATAATAGTTTAACAATTTGTCAAATCAATTTATGTATGTGAGAAGAATGCCTTACCTTAGTTGAACTGATCAACCAACGTTTTCAAATTAACACCTAAATTCACGCTTAAAGACTCGAATTAATTTGGGTTTGGTTTAAGTCAAGCTCTTTTGAAATTAACTCGCCTGATAAAAAAATAAATGGAAAATTCAATTCAAATCCCACTTTTTGCTTCATACGACCCACTCAAAATACTCCTACATGTTTAGGACAAATTAAATCGCCCTAATGTTTAACGACTGCTTTACCACTCAAATTACTAAATGCAACCCACCACACACTCCAACACCTACACTTAACCCATTCCTCCATCTTTCCTCCTCTTAAAACCCAACTCACTACTTTAGTCCTCCTTCATTTTTTCGAGATGAAATTGAGAGAGCAATGTAGGAAATTGAAATTACTTTATGTTTGCTAATTCGACAGAGTCGAACATACATTTATGAAAAACGTAATATAATTCAGGAGCAAACACTCGAATTTAGGTGTTATTTTGTTGATTTTAGAAATTAACACTCGAAAACGTTTTCGAGTTCTGTTTCCTGAATAATGTCAATATTTTAGTATTTTAATTCCTATTTGTATGAAAAAGTCATAATATTATTGGCAATTTCCGGCTTCGTACAAAACATGAGAGTCTGTATTTTTTTTTTTCTTTTTTCATTTCGGTTTGGAAGGTAAATGTCTTGGTAGTGTCTAGATAACTCCACTCATTGGCGAGGATTTGGGGTCTACGGTGTGCCGCGAGTCTGTGTAATCTTGCATTGCATCTAGCATTTTATTTAATTCATAATTTCATGTTATGTTTGATAGGTTTTTGCATTAGATGTCTTGTCTTGGGGTCCTTTTGACATAATTTTTCTGAGTCTTAATAATGCTCTTTGTGATTTTGAATTGAGACGCCTTGATTTTTTCTAAGGCATGGAATCCCCTTTAGCAATCAGAGACTAGGAATTGATAAGCTCTACCTTTGCGCTTGAGCACCTTGTAGAGGATAGGATTTAAAAAGCGCTTCCTAAAGCGCTTGAGCATTGAGTTCATACTTTACCCAGTTTTGGGAAGAGCTCACGAAGCGATGCGCCCATCGCTTAGGCGCATCGCAAGCGGTTGCCTTCTCTCTTGAATTTCGTTTCACTTTTGAATCTTTATTATGGGTATTTATGGGAAGTGCCCGCGAAGTGCTCAAGAGCCTTGGTGACGCTTGTTCTCGGATGCTTGATTAACGCTTTGAAGGGCTAGGTAACGCTTAGGTGTCCTCTTTCTATTGGCCCGTTCACTATATGGGTTCGGCTCACTTATAGAGGCTCGTAGTAAATAAACTCAGCTCGGCTCGGCTCATTTACAGCCAAGCCAAGTTCGAGCTCAAGTTTTTGAGTCGTTTAGTAAATGAGCTAAACTCGAGCTCGACTTTAAAGCTTGGCTTGTTTGCACCCCTACGATGCAACTATCCCTTCCACGTTTCGACACTTGGTGGCCAAGTTAAGGGACAGATAGCAACTCTTCATTTCTAATCTCAATGAAAATAACCATATAATTAAGAGCCAATCCCGTCAACTTGTTTTGTCGAGTTATTAATCAAGCAATCCCTTCCACGTGTTTCCAGATATTTAGAGTGGTGATAAAATATTCATGATCCAATTCCAAGACAAATAAAGATTTACATATAAAGCATATATCTTCCCAAACAAAGAAAAAGATGTAAATAACGATTCGTCTTTCTATTTTTTTTTTTAATTGGAAAAATTTATTACTCAAATAACACTAAATACAAAATGAGTTAAACGGATGAACAGAAAAATGGCAAATGGCGGGAGGGATGTGGCTTATAGCCCATCGGGTTGTAACCTTTGTCTGTCAAGAGAGAGGTCTTGGGGTTTGAGTCTATGGAGAAACGTAGAAACTCCTTTAGTTGTTTAACCAACCACCTAACTTTCCCACTAACCACCGTTGATGTATATTGTATGACAAAAAATAAATAACCAAATAACCGCCAAAGTGTTTGTTGAACGGATGAGCATTTTTTCATGTTTGTTTTTGAAGCACAGAACTGTAACTTCTCATAGGTATCCACAAGTTATTAATTCGAGTTTGAGCTTGTGTTTGTTTGTGAAAAACTCGTTCAAAATCGGTAGCCCTACATCAAACTTTTACTCAAATTTTCACTTAAATTTGAGTAAAAAGTTTTATTTGGGGAGACCCTTTCCGGTCATCAACATCTTTTTTCACTCAAATTTGGCTTTAAAAAAATCAAAACAATTTATCTCACATTCTCCTCTCTAGATCTCCACCACCGTAGACCACCACCACCACCCATAACCACCGCCGTCTACCACCAAAAACCTAGCCGGGAACTACAACAAAGACCACCACCACCATCACCTCTAGCACCAAGGTCGATCTCCACCACCTCCGTCCCAGCAGCCATCGCCAAAAAACTAGGGTTTCACCATGAGAAGTGTAGATCTGACCCTGCACCAGCGTCGTCGACCCAACACCACCGTCGAACAAGCACCACCGTCGACCAAGCACAGCCATCGTCGAGCACCACCGTCATCAAACCCAGCACCATCGTCAACCACTAGCAAACACCACCGTCGACACCCCAAAAATAGTCGTTGCTATTTTGGTTCAAGAAATGGGTCTCCCCAAATTTGGGAATTTTTTTTGAGTAAAGTTTGATGTGGTATGTTTTGATTCAAAGACTGGAGTGTGATTTTGGGAGAATTTACTAAGATTTTAAATTTGGTTAAAAAAAAGGATAAAGGCTGGAGCTACTCTCAAATAAATAAATAAGCTTTGAACATTTTAAAATTCTTTTCAAAAGCTTGGACATCCTATTATGCAGCTAGTTTGGTTAGTGATGAATAAAAAATAGTACGGTTCTGCTCGATTAAAGTTCGTTTACGATAAATTTGCCTCGTAAATAAGCAAAATCCGGGGAGGTGCTGTGCAGTGTGCTGTGCGGCCCAGTTCGGCACCGCGCGGTACCGTTTCGACAATCGGAGACGTCCACCGTGTAGAGCTCGTCGAGTACTACGAATGTACCAAAAATCAAACTCGATCGGATATCGTGAAGTGCCTCATCGGAACACAAATAAGTTGATAAAAATTGGAACACACATGTCTTGAAACACTGGATGAAAACCATTGAAACCATTTTTTTCAACTTATTTGTGTTCCGATGAGGCACTTAACGATATCCGATTGAGTTGATTTTTGGTACACTTATAGTACTCGATGAGCTCTACGCGGTGGATATCTCAGATCGTCGGAACGGTGTCAGCGCGGCGCCTAAAAAGGCCCGCACAGCACGCTGCGCAGCACCCCCTGTTTCCTAAATAAGCTAAGTTGCCCTTACCTGTAAGCTAAGTTGCCCTTACCTGTAAGCTAAGTTGAGAGTCAAAGAGATTTAAGGGTTGATAGGACCTTAAAGAAAGGTGTGATTCTGTTTTTGAGGGTGGAAAATAAAGAAAAAGATGATCCCATTTTGCTTCTTACCAACCGAACCACCCCATTACCTATCTTTGTGATGCCCAAAGATGATAATGCTTTTTATTTATGGAGATTGCTTACAGCTTAGGTGTCCAAATCAATTTCCACCTTTGCTAATTTGATTGGAATTGACGTTACAATTCACCAAAACAAGGCACTAATCAACGTCTTGAATATGACAAAGATTAATTGGAAATGATACTCCAAGTAGGGAAACTTGGTGTTGATTTGATGCAACTTGTTCTTCAGAGTCCAGCCAGTACTAATTATTTTCCATACGAGTACAATCATAGAACTCTCTGCTTTCGTTTTCAATTTTCGTTCTGTGCTCTTGTTTTCAATTCTTGTTTTGTGTAAATTTTTCGTGCACTCTCGCTCACGTTCACGTAGGTACAACCATTCTTTAATGAATGGCCCACTTGATAATTACTACTTTCTTTGGTTTTAGAACGAAGGTACTGGCATAATACAAGGGGCTACTTAGTTCGGACCACAGAATATTTACCAGATTTGGTTATTGCTTATCTCAATGGTACGTGGCTTTGACAACCAATCGATTTTAGCATAGCAAAAGAAAATGTGGAAAAATGGAGACTTGACCAATCTCAAGGGCTGTTTTACAATTGAGCCTCAAGCATGGTTCATGTTTGCACAATATTAGGAAAGATTGTATTATCCTATTTTGTAGGTTTTATTATTATCCGTTTTTTTTTTCCAGGTTATTATTCACGTTTCCTAAGTAGTCTTGGTTTCCTTGTTACACAATTTTATTTTAATTCTTAGAGCATCACTAGTGGTATACTCAAACACAAAAATACTCAAAGATAAGTATTTTGATACACAAAAGAGGCTCACAATGGTATTTGGATAAATACTTAAAGTTAACAACATTTGTTACAATACTCAACTTTTGGCATTTGGATACTCAAAACTACCAATCTTTCTCAATAACCAAACTTCAATAATCAAATTTTGGAGACCACACCATATCAAAAGTAACAACATTCTCTCTCCATTTTTCAAATACTTAATTCAAAACTCAATTTTTTTGCACTTTCTCCCAAAAATTGAAATTATCAATTTTTAATCTTTACCAAAATATGTTCAAGATTGATCTCATTTTAAACGTATTGTGAATATCTTTTAAATGGTAATAATATTATAAAAATATATATGTAGAAATTTAAAGTTGTGCCCATTTTATGAATAAAAATAGAGTGAATAGTACTTTTATGATTATGGACACAAATGAACCATTGTAGAAGGGTAGATACTCAAACTTATAAACCCATTAAATGAATACTCAAAATGTGATGTGGCAATATTTGAGTATCCATATTTGAGTATACCACTAGTGATGCTCTTAGTCACCAAATCTTGTAGCACATATAAAGACATGGCCATGTGGGATACTCGCTCTTAGTGAGCGGGCAACCAAAGCCTCGTCGTCATTCGTCGGGCACTCACAAATCACAATATACTTTGTCAAATTCCTTCTCAATTTCACTTGCCTAGTTCGCCTCCAAAAAATCTCTTCTATCACGACTTTCTTTTTAACGCCACTCACCAGTTCTTTTTCGCGCTGGCGCTAGTGTGCTCTCTCATCCCGGTTTCTTTTGCTCTGACGTCTCTCAAAGTCTTGACGGGAGATTTTACCATAATATTAGGAAATATTATATCATCTCGTTTTTAAGATTTATTATCATATTTCATGTTTAGGGAAAAGGCTACAATACACACCCCTTATTTGGGTGCGTATCATACACACCCCTATAAAAGTTACAATTTTTTTGTAAAAGTTACGAATTTTTTCATAAAAGTTACGAGACACACCAAAATGTTACGAATCATATTGCTGAAAAGTTACGAAAAACTAAAAAATGTTACGATTGCCGATGAGGTGGCACAATCTGGACCATGCAATAGGTGCATATGGTACACCCAAATAAGAGGTGTGTATTGTAGCCATTTCCCATGTTTAGTATTATCCATGTTTCCCAATTAGTCTTGGTTTACTTGTAATGTGTATTTTCTTAAGTTGTTTAGGTTTCTTCATCACCAAGTCTTGTAGCCTATATAAATTAGGGGTGCTCACGGTCCGGATTGGTCCGGATTGGCATGAATCCAATCCTAATCCGCGAGTCACGGTTTTTTGAAAATACAATCCGTGTCCGATCCAAAAGTCTCACGGTTCGGTTCCAATCCGAACCGCGAGTCACAGATCGGTTCTGGATTAATCCGCGGATTTTCAACTTATTCGGAAAAAAACAACAAACAAAGGCAATAAGGCACTAACAAGTAGCAAATGCACTAAATAGAAAATTCAAAGTTGGAAACCCCAATAAAAAACAACAAAGGCAGTAAGGTAGATAGTTATATAACTGAACAAACAAAGGCACAAACTTATATTACCATAAAGGATAACAAATAGTTACTTCCAGTTCACTCACAAAGACAATAGCAATAATTAGCAGATTGACACTTCCAGTTCACCATAACTCCTACAACAGTACAACCAAACCGTAAGTATGCTAAATTAACAATATCTATATAACTACAAAAGTGATAAAATTATATATATATAAATTATATATAATAAAAATCTCATGGTCCGGATCGGTTAATCCACGGTTTCAAAATCAAAATCAAAATCCGTGTCCAATCCAAAAGTCACGGTTTTTTATTTTTTGAATCCGTGTCCGGACCATTAATCCACGGTTAAAATCCAAAAGGTACGGATCGGTTCGGTCCGGACCGGATTCACGGTTCACCGGTTTTTTTGAGCAGCCCTAATATAAATGCTTGTGAGAGCTATCTTGTATAGAGATCAACGAATGCAAGATTCTCTTCAATTCAAGTTTCTAATTTGTTAGAAGTTCTCATGTTTTCTAACATGTTTGATACCATGTTAAGAAAGTAAAGAAGAAATATGATAATAAAATCTAGAAAACAAGGTGACATAATATTTCCTAATATTATGCTAAGAATGTTGAATCGTCAAAGTGGATAGATATCTCAATGTCACTCTTCATATTTGTCACACTTTTGACTTGAAAATGGAGAATCTATGTGTTATTAGTTCTTTAGATACTCCTTAAATATGTTAAATTTGGTCTCATTCTAAATGAATCTTTTCAATGGTACCGCTTGTCGTATACATTAGAAATTGTACATTGAATGTATTCTTTAACCAAATAAATTTAGTGGAGAAAGTGGTTCTGGATAGAAATTATTGACTCTTTAAAAATAGAGATGCAAATAGTCGAGGTGCGCATAAACTCACCCGAACATCCGGTTTTAAAAAAAAATAGAGAATGGTTATTGAAGTGTATGTGAAAGATTGTAAATGCTCTTAGATTTTTTAAGAAAGAGTTGACCGTTGCTCCATTAGCTCAAATACATGACCCAAGGGCTAATGATCAACCTTTGGGCCTAAACCCAAGTGGATGACCAATGGGCTATGCCCCCCAGGGTCTTTTATTGATAGTTTTTCCAAGAAGATAAATAATAGTAGTCCACTGAGACCAGGCCGGCCCAAATTACTTTGAACCATTCGTATTTCGTGCAACTCAACGTTCTTCGAATGGGAGTTTTTTCTTTTTCTTTTCTCCCAAATCAACAAAAAAGGAAATATACTACAAAGGTACCCACGGGCGGTGACAACGCACCATTCCTTTTTAATTCCTCCTTTATTCTCGGCCGCGTCTAGTCCGATAGGAAAGACAGCGGTTGCCAGTGACAGGATCCGATATGCAGCTATGTGTACACCGCCGAGTGAGACTCTCTTTTGAAAGTGAGGAAAGCCCTTCCTAAATGCAGTCGTGATCTTATATACGATATCACCAGACGTACCTTGGTACTTTCAATTGCCAATCAAACACCCCGAAACTACATGAATAAGACTACGAAACAACGAGAGAGAGCGAGAGCGAGAGAGAGAGAGAGAGAGTTGGAGAAGATAGGGTTTTCTTTTCCCCCTTTTCTTCTCCCCTGCCGCCCCCCTTTTCCCTTCTTTTCACCTCCTTTTTGCCCCCTTCTTCTTCCCTTCCTTCCCCCCTTTCCCTCAGTCATCCCTAGCTCTAAACCCTCTCTCTTCTCTCCATCTCTTGTGATTTTGGGTTGAGATTCATTCTCCCCTTCATTTTTGTGATGCAGAACATCTTTTTCGAGGCCCAGCTTCCAATGGCTTCCGTTGAAGACGCGCGGTAGACGGGTTCGACAACAACTGAACGACGGCGGCGGCGGCAGCAAGTAAGACCTCGGCTGCGGTTGAAGTTTGATGCAGATCTCTCTTCTCTGGAACTCGGTCTTGGGTGGACTTGGGTGGATCGTTGCGCGGTTCTCGACTTTGGTTGTATGTTTTATTTGTCCTTGTATTTGTTCTTTGCTTTCCGGTGTACCAAAAAAAAAAAAAAAAACACCCCGAAACTTGAATTGTAAGTTTTTTGACGAATAGTGATAGAGCCACACACTTTCAACCACACACCCTCTCACATGTTGTGGGGCCCACTGTGGGTCCCACATGGGGTGGGTCCCACCACATGTGAGAGGGTGTGTGGTTGAAAGTGTGTGGCTCTAGCATTTTTGTTTTTTGACGTATTAAAATTAATTTGCATAATTTTTTATTATTAAATATTGATGTTATAACTTTTTTCATGCAACACTACTTTGGTTTCCATTTTTGTGCTTTATAGTAAAATACAGGAGTTACTTAAAATCTTAACTGTTAGGGCATTAGGGACAATGCCATTTTCTCAGATGGGCCTAAAGACGCATGATTATGAGGTTTTTATATCGGCCCTGCGTATGTGAATGGGTTATATTTCAGCCTTTCTGGTGGGCTTCTTTTTGCAAAGAGAATTTTTTTCTTGTTAGATAATTTGAAAAATTAGGGTTTCTTGCAATATTCTCAATTAAAAAAATCAGTAAGTGAATGTCGAATCATTCAATTATTGGTAGAATCAAGACAAGTGTTATTCGATCAAATACTTACCAAAATCGGATTGAGCAAAATATTTGGATGGTCAACTAAAAGCCTAACTCTATGGAAAAAACGGCTAGAATCATATAATTGGGTGTCTGTATGGGACAATATCTAGGGTCGGTGTAGGTCTCGGAGATTGAGTAACAATATTCATATACTTTTAAGTGGGTGAATAAAATTGCACTACTACTAGTCCAGAGGCAGACACAAGGGGGTGCAAGGGGGGTGTTTGGCCCCTACACTCTCCTTAATTTTCTTTCTATTTGTAGTATACTTTTGGATTTTTTTTGTAAAGTTACTGAAGAGTGGTCTTCGCAAACCAGCCCAAATTGACAATCCTATGTCTGCCAAGATTAACACCCGTAGCAACGAGGTCGGCAAACCAACTGATCTGATTCATCTTTGAACCGCCACCACCATCGCCTTGCGTCATCAGAGAACCATCACCACCTCCATTTCGAAATCTGAACCGGCACCTCAATAATGAAGAGGAAGCCGAGAGAATAAACATGGGATAAAACTACGAAACTCTTATATTTGAAAACGAGAGAGAAAATCCGTATTGAGAAAGAGGAGTTATTGAAAGCGAGAAAAGAGTGAAAACCCTCACTGAAAATGAGAAGCGAGGAAGGAAACACCCGTCAAGGATAAAGCCCTCCCCTCCCACCACTGCATAAGGAGGGTCAAAACCTATGGGAGGGGCAATCAAACGATTTGGTCTGGGTTATTAATGAGAAAGACTCTAAGATTGACTAGAGCATAGAAAGTGCTAGAAATGAAGAGACTGAAGAGTCTCATTATTGGTGAGAAAAAGACTATTATTTTTAATGTAGAATATTGATCACCTTCAATGTGATTGCTGAACCTAGACAGCAACCCGCATTGTTCCAATAATTCCTATGTATGGGGATGGGGGGGTATGCAGCGGATATGAAGGAAGAAAACAGTAGTCTCTCACGGCTGGAATAATGGAGCTCCCGCATTGAGAAGTTTGTGTGTAACATGGGAATATTGAGCGACTTTATGACCATCTTTCAGATAAGGAAAGGGTATATTAGGCACGGGCACATGGTGTCCCAACTTTTTTTCTACGATCTATATTTTGGTAGGGTGATTATTCAATGCCCTTGGAGCACCACCAACGGCCTTTTTCACCGCATATTGGTGTGGAAGACACTTGGTGGTGGAGTCTACACCAATGTGTGGTGGACAAGGCCTCTAGAGCACCCATGTTCCATTTTGGTGGGTCCTGCACACCAATGAGTCGTGGACAAGACTCACCATTTTAGCTGTTTTAGTATACTTTATCTTGGGCCGCACCACAACTTGCGATAGAAAAGGAGAAAGGGCACTGAATAATAATAGTTCATAAAATAGAGACTAAACCGATCACGGGCTACAAGAGTTTTGGGTTGAGTGAATTTTTTTTATAAAATCAATCATGATTAACACTCCTATACTTTCACTCTTATTTGATTTAGTTTTCCTAGACTGTTTCATGTACAGTTTTTTTGAACCCTATCAAACTCCAAGGCCTTTCTCCGCATCCTTCTCCATTCGCCAAACGGGCCATTTGTCATGTTAGGCCGACATGCCAAATTGCATTGGTCTTACACAGGCCCGGCCCTGTGTTTCGCGAGGCCCCAACCCTATTCTCAATTTGAGGCCCTTCATATATATATATAAATTTTTTTTTTCTACGAGAAGGGGCCCCAAAAACCGGGGGGCCCCAGGCCCGGGCCTCCCAAGCTTGCCCACAGGGCCGGGCCTGGTCTTACAGATAGAAGGCCACAGTGCAAATTGACTTCAAGTGCAGGGATTGCTTATTAGAATCAAAAGTTTGAGGGGTGAAAATCAAATTTTAGTGAAAGCACGAGGGTGCTTAAGTATAATTAGCTCGTTTTCCCTCTATTCTCCTCTCCATTTTGTTCCGGACCCCATTCAGTGCTCCCAAAGTACCACCCACGTGCACCAGTGAGGTGTCCCAAAGTTGTCAAATGGATCTTGTTTTCTCTCAAACTCAATAAGATGGGTTAGATGAGCTCTGCCTTTCCCGTGGCTACAAATCTTATTGGTCCACAATAATATTTGTTTTGGTCACACGTACGCACCGTATACACAAATCGCAGCAATCTCTTTGTTGCGGCCCTTACTTCGGCCACAACAAAAATAAAAATCCATATCTTGCAGAAATTCTAGTATTTCAAATGCTAACTGGAAGTGTCCCAATTGCCTTATATATGTGCACATGCTGCACTTAAAAAGAACATGAGTAGGTTTAATGAGGTTGGGTCCTTGGCCACATGGTTTTGTCTTCGAAATAGTTCACTTGGAAAAGCACGAAATTTGCATAAAAAAAATTCCTAACAACTAGAAACCTAATGTACATATGATATGATTTATATATAAAATGTGTAAATAAAATCCTAATGATCACATAGCTGGCCTACTGACCAATTAGGCCCCGAGTTTTTCCTTTGT
The DNA here is from genome assembly GCA_963854785.1 of Vaccinium vitis-idaea. Classification (NCBI taxonomy): domain Eukaryota; kingdom Viridiplantae; phylum Streptophyta; class Magnoliopsida; order Ericales; family Ericaceae; genus Vaccinium; species Vaccinium vitis-idaea. The sequence goes on from OY978222.1 coordinate 35,285,731, forward strand.
AAAGGCATCCGAGTCGTTGTACATGTAAGAAATCTAATCTGATCCATCTAAGGAGGTGGGGAACGAGAATCGCAGCCGTCACCTATTTCTGATTAGGGTTTCTTTTGTCAGTAGGAAACCTTGTGTCGATTCAAATTCAAGAATGCTAATGAATTTACAGTCTCCTACAAATTTGTCGTGATTTTTTTATTTCTGTGATTGGAAATCCATATAGATATTTTTTTCAAATAGATAAGGGAAGAGAATTTTTTTAGGCATTGTCTGTTGTGAGATACTAGACAATCGATTGAGTGAATCACATCCATACAAAAAAAAGAGCATGATTTCTGTTAGAAAATGGATTCAGTACCCGTGGCTGTACATTAAACGTTCATTATGTAGAGGCTAGCGAAACCTATAAAAAAAGCAAGTCGATCGGATATCATATCAGTAAGTCAGTGAACGAAGTTACGGATATTCGATTGACTTAATTTTTTACGAGTTTGTTTCCGCGCGTCAAACTCTACATAGTAAAAGAGTTTAGATCACATCCCTAGGCTTGGGACGATATCCGTGTTCCCCATGGGGGAATGAGACTCGATCCCGGGATGCAGTGTGGGACATTCAAGAGCTCTGCCGTGTAAGCTAGCCACCACTTGCTGTCCTTTCATTCTTGACTAAGGTCGTTTTGGGAAAAAGGCAAAAAACAAAGTGACATTTTAGTGAGAAATTAAAAGGGGACCATTTTTTCCCTTATTTGTGAATTGGTAGAGATGGTCATGAGGGGCTTATGGTTCAACCCATGCCTTTACAGCTTGGATTACTTTCATAGTCAGGTTTGAAACTAAAGCCTTAGTTGTAAAATTCAAAACACTTCACATGCATTGCATTTAAGGCCAAGCTGCAGATTTCCAATGCAAATCCTGCCCACAGATTCTTCCACAATCAGATAAGTTATATTTATGAGCCAGAAAAAAGAGAGCCCAATTCAGAGTGCCTTTGCACACCAAGGGTATCTTGTGATCCTATTTACAGTACAAATTTTACAGCAGAAAGTTCTCTTTGAGATATGAATTAAATCAGTCAACACTTTTCTTCTGCAGTGATTCCTATCAGTTCTATATATCTCTCTACGAATATGCTACGGACACAACATCCAGACACAACACTCACATGGGGTGAGATTCATATGTGTGTCCGACCCGTGAGCCTCACATAATGCTACGGACACAACATTTAGACACAACACTCACGGGATGTGATTCTTATGTGAGTCTGACCCGTGAGTCTCACCCCATATGAGTGTTGTGTCCAGATATTGTGTTATTGGTAGCATTGGTGATCATGGATGTTTACAGCAATCTCTATTTGTTGGCATGAAGTTCTTTCCATTATCAAATTTTAATTAGAGGAGAGGAAAATGTTACTTTATGTCAAACTTACCCAAAGTTACTTTTTTGCAAAAAATTTTAACAGCTGGCTTGGCTTTGACAAATCTTGGCACGTCTGGCATTGATATCCTAATTTCAATGCTTTTTTGGACGCTAAAAATGAAGTATTTGTGCCAGTGAATGGATTTGTTTTCATATGCAAGAATAGAAATTAAGTAGTTATGCCTCTGAAATTAAGTACTGATTTTTTGCACTCCAAGATTTACTATTTGCACTGTATATGTAATTAATTTTTACACTCCACTTCTAAAACACAGATGGTAAATTTTGCAGTGCGAAATTCAATTTCCAAATACAAAAATGCCCGACTGAAAACCATTAAGGAAGAAACCTTTGAGGTGTGAGTTCGATTATCAGGGGTTGGCCAACCAATTATGAGGTGGAAGTCAATGTGGGTAGCCTCATGGGCGCGTTCAGTGGTCCCTCCTCCTAACTGCTTCTAATTTCTTTCGTGGGTGTTGGTTCTTTACGGCTGGCCTTAGGTGGTATACTCTCATCCCGTTTGGGTGTGGAATACCTCATATGTTGTAAACAAATAATAATAATAATAATAAAGAAACCTACAACCTTTTTAATCCCGCGTTTGATTGAAGGAATAACTTGGGACATGACTAAAAATTCTTTATCTAAATTTGTCTTATTACCCCCATCGCGAATTGTGTGGGTAATAGTCTAGCCTCATGGGCACGTCTAGTGGTCTCCCATCCTAATTGATTAGAACTGCTTTACATTGATGTTGGTCTCGTGCAACCGGCTTTAGGTGGATTACTCTCATTCCGTTTGAATGTGGGGATACATCCTACGTCGTTGTCCAATTAAAAAAGAAACGTACGAACTTTTTAATCCCACGTTTGATTGAGGGAATAACTTGGGATATGACTAAAAATTCTGTCTAAAATTTGTCTCATTACCCCATCGTGAATTGTGTGGGCAATAATAGTCTACTCTCTCCATGTGGGGATTACAGAGCCATTAAGTTCGTTGGATAAAATTCAATTGATTTTTGCACTTCAAGATTTACTATCTACACTACATATGCAATTGATTTTTGCACTTCATTTTTGGAATACAGATGGTAAATTTTTTAGTGCGAAATTCAATTTCCAAATACAAAAATACCCAATTAAAAACCATAATGACGAAACCTTGGAGGTGTGAGTTTGATTATCGGGGGTAGACCAATCAATTATGAGGTGAAACCGTGAAAGTCAATGTGGGTAGCCTCATGAACACGTCCAGTGATCCTCCTAGCTTCTCTTAACTGCTTTCATGGGTGTTGGTTCCTTGCGGCCGGCCACAGGTGATTTAGCCTCATCCTGTTTAGGTATGGGATAAAAAAAAACCTACAATTTTTTTCATCCCACGTTTGATTGAAGGAATAGCTTGGGATATGACTAAAAATTCTGCCTAAAATTTGTCTTATTACCCCCATCGTGAAGGTGGGCAATAGTCTAGCCTCATAGGCACGTCTAGTAGTCCCCCTTTTAGTTACTTCTAACTGCTTTATGTGGGTGTTGGTTCCCTACGGCTGGCCCTGGGTGGATTACTCTCATCCCGTTTTAGTGTGGGGACTGGGGATACCTCCTATATTAACAGTCACAAAAAAAAAGAAACCTGCAAAAATTTTAAACCCATGTTTGATTGAGGGGAATAACTTGAGATATGACTAAAAATTCTTTGGCCAAAATTTGTCTTATTACCACCATCGTGAATTGTGTGGGCAATAATAGTGTACTCTCTCCCATGTGGGGATAAAGGGCCATTAAGTTCGTCGGATAAAATTCAATTCCACCTTAATTAATGCACACCAAACATAAGATTACATGAGATTAGTTTAACATTAACTTAAGCCCCTTATGATAGTCCCCAAACACAAACTCGAATCGATGATTTGGTGCTTATGAACCGAGGAGAGTAATAGTCAAGGAACGGGTTGATCCGACATGAGGCACCTTGTGTGAACGTCACTTAAGACCCATATAATAGTCTCCAAGCACAAACTCGAAGCGATGATCTGGTGCTTCTTAAAATCGAGAGTAAGAAGTGCAGATCTGACCTGAGACACCTTGATTGCTTGAATGAAAGACAAGGTTGTCCCATCTCATATCCGAAAAGACTCACTTGTGTGAATATGATTTGAGCCCCTGATTTTAGTTCCCCAGCACAAACTCAAAATGATGGTTTGGTGCTTCTGAAAATCGAGAGTAAGATGGGTTGATCCCACCTAACACATCTTGATTGCTTGTGTGAAAGACAAGGTCGTCCCTTCTAAGATCCAAACTCTAATTAGTTGGAATTACCATGTAAGCAAGCTATTTGGACATACCGAGACTACAGAAACAACTTCTGGAATTCTAGCATCATTGCAAGCTAAATAGTTCATCTTTATTTTGATAACTTTGAACGTCCGAATCAGCTTATTCACACGTCGAGTAATTTTAAACATATTCGAGAACCTGATTAAAGTAGGGTTGACCTTCTGCCTTGCATAAATTTCATGGAAACTACAAAGTCAAGGATTAATGCTTCATCGAATCCAGCAGCATATAAGCCACCAGTCTGCAGTTATCTTCATTGGTCTCCACCCTCTCTCACAACATTAAAAAATGAAGCAGAAGTAATTTATGAAAGGGATCAAATTCACATGCTTTGACCTTTGTCTTAAAAAAAAAAAAAAAAAGGGAGTTATTTTCACACCCCAAATTAATATTCACGCTCACTTTTTTGTCTTTTAATGAAATTTTCACTAAAAGAAAAAAAGAAAAAGAAAGTGGATATCAATTTTGGGATGTGAAAATTAATTGCCAAAACAAAATATGTCAAGCATAAACCCGTGGATATTTCTTATGAAGGTTTTTCTTTTAAGCCAGTCAATAAGATCGAGTCAAATAGGACGTCCAGACACAACACTCATGTGTCAATGCAGGGGTCGGACCCTAATCAAGAGAAATAGGACATCCGGACACGACACTCATATGGGGATACACGGGTCGGACCCACATATGAGTCACATCCTTGTGAGTGTTGTGTCTGAATGTTATAGTATTCAAATGTTGTGTCCGTAGCATTTTCGTTGCAATTTTATTGAGACATGAGGCATAGAATGAATTGAGTAAGCTTAATTAACAATTTGAAATTCACAGCACCAACAAATGGGCAACAATTTCTAGCTACGAGTCCATTAACAAAAGAAAAAAAAAACTCTTAATGTCAAGGCCTAGACCAAAAAACAGAAAACAAGAAAGGAAATTAACAAAAGATAGAATGAAATACAAGTTTCCCAGAAGTCCAAGAATCCAATCTAGACAAATAAATCTGCATTAATATCAAATGAGAAGTCAGTCAATTCTTCTTTCCCTTGAACCAAACCTTCATCAAACAGCCAATTCTCAAGCATTGACAATGGGAAGTGATCACCCACATCTGGCTTGCTTTCATCTTGGACAAGACTAGCATCAGGCGACGTCGATTGCGAAAACTCGGAATTCGATGATTCGAAAGACTCAAATCCAAATAAGGACTCATATGCCTCAGATAAATCAACACCCTCCTCCTTTGGACCAGTTTGATCACCTTCACTAGATGCTGTAGTAGTCTCATTCACACTTGAGGAATTTGCTTGTTCTAGCTTTGGTGTTTTCTTCACCCATCCTTTGAGCAATCTAGCAATATTCTCAGTGCTTGATGCATAAACAGACCCTTGGGTTGGTTTAGAATAGGAGAAATACCCATTTGAGGGCTTCAATTCAGGTAGAATGAGGTTTGGTTTGTCCAAAGATAAGGCCTCATTTAGGGCTTGTTTGGCCTTGTTGATATCAGTTTGTAGCTTTTTCTCCCACTGCCCTCTGGAGATTGAGTGATGGCAAAGAGGGGATTCTTGGATTTTCTTGAGCTTCTTCCTCAAGTGGGTGTTCCAGTAGTTTTTGATGTCGTTGTCTGTTCTCTCAGGTAGGTAAGAAGCTATGGCAGCCCATCTGAACAAAAAAATCACAATCACATTACATGAGCACACTAGAAACCAAAAAACCAGAACCTCCAAATCTCGAGAGACGACGAAAACTATTAGGTATTCTCGAAGTACTACGTGACATCATTATGTATCACCCCAAGCAACACACACCGTGGATTCAACAATGCTATGCTACGTACCCATAAAGTCCACCTAGAATTTATCCAGAATTTGAAATCAGTGGCTAAATAAATCTAAGCCACTGTTTTCAAATTCTGGTTAGTTAAACTTTCCGATGTAATCACCTCGTTTCTTCCCCTCGCCTAAAAAAATGTGCTAGTTTTCTCATCCGCTAAATTTGTCGTTATTTGCTAAGACCACCACGTGATACTCCGGGAGTATCGAATAGTAAATACAGAGAGAGAGATGGGGGCTTACTTGTTGCCTAAAAGGGCTTGGAGCTGGATAATCATCTTCTCCTCATCCTCTGTGAAGCTGCCCCTCTTGATTCCTGGCCTGAGGTAATTAGTCCATCTAAGTCTGCAACTCTTACTGCATCTACGCAACCCTGAATAAAACGAATCAAAACCAACAAAATGAGACAATTTCAGGGACTCAAAACCTTTGACACATTATTGCAAACACTGTGGATGCAGTTTTAAAGACAGTTACTGTTTTCACTTTTCAGAAACAACTTTTTTCCACATCATTTTCCAAGAGATCTCGTTTGATTCAAGGACTTTGAAATTTGGTTTTAGGGTGGGTTTTTGTTTGGGAAAATACCCAAAGAATGCTCTCAACTCCTTCTTCATAAAGGATCTAACAAGCCTAATAAATTCTGAGTTCGAACTGATGGAACAACATCTCACAATTTTTAATAATAATAACAATAATATTGTATAACTCACAAACTTATTTCTTTAAAAAGAAGTTTTATGCATAAAATTTCTTCTCGCTTATAAAATTTCTTCTCTCTTACTCCCTCCGTTCCATTCCATTGGTCCCCTATGAAACTACGTGCAATTTTCAAACTAAAAAATAATGTACTTATGAACATAATTTGTGCATCAATATGGATTTTGTTTGATAGATCGCATTGTGAACTTTTAAACGGTGCGGAAAAAATCCAAAAATTATTTTATAGATGCGTTATTTTTTAGTTTGAAAATTGCACGTAGTTTCGTAGGGGACCAATATTATGGAACGGAGGGAGTATAAAATTTCTTTTTTCAAGCAGAAAAGTACAACTAACTAAGATCCAGAAAATTAAAATCAGGGAGAGAAAGGGATCTAACCTGTATTTGAAGGGACAGTCCTCCAATTCCCAGCACCATGTTCTTGAACATAGGACACCAACATTATATCCTCCTCAGGAGTCCATGGTCCTTTCTTCACTCCCTCTTTATCACAACAAGGTGGCCTACCCATTTTTTTCCTCTCTTACTTAAATTCTTCTCCTTTGCAAAAACAAAAACAAAAAAAATCACTCTGTATCACTACTTTTCTTGGTTTTTCTTGATCTCTTGTCTCCTACTTTTCTTTGGACTTGAGGAAAAGATGAGACAAGGGTCTTGTTGCAGAGGTCAAAGTGGAGATGGATTTATAGAAAATAGTAAGACCTCCCTGTGGATTAAATTAAGGACAGAGTAAAAGGAGAAAAAAGGGCCTGTTGTGCGGGTACCCCCAAAAGAGAGTCAAAATGGACAACAGCAGGTGGTGCATTTACTCTTGATAAGGGCTAAAGTCAGCTGTGTCTTTGCCTCTTTTGCCTCCCCAAAACCGCGTGGCATTCAATGTGGTTCTCTCAGATCTGATATAAACAAAATCTGATATAAACAAAAGAAACCCCTAATAATTTCATTTTGTTTTTATTTTTTCCTTAGTTCCAATTTTTTTTTTTTTTTAGCAACCTGAAACACACACACATCTATTCGCTAAATTTAAAAAATTGGTTTTTTGGTTTTTTTCGTTTTGTCTTTATTCAAAAAAAATTGCATTTGTTAGTTTTGCGTCAAGATTTTGTGGTTTCTGGATTTATCTCGTCGAGACGAATCCAAAGAGTATAAAATTATGGTCAAAAGTAATAGTTTTTTGAATAAACCAATTTTTTTGGATTATTTTTCGTCTTTATTCACAAAACTTTAAGTTTGGCTAATAATTTTATACTTTTTAGAATCCTCTTGTCGAGACAAGCTAAGAAACCACAAAAAATCGACCAAAAACTAACAAATGCAAAAAAAAATTGAATAAGGACAAAACGAAAAAAACCAACTTTTTCAAATTAGCCAAACCACGCTTATTCATAATCAAGAACAAACTATTACAAAAGACACGTTGGTCTCCAAAATAACAAGAAACAAAAACAAAATAAAAATACGAAAAAACAGCACCAGTGTCGGAACCACCGATCCACTCACAAGGGTGGGAGAATAAACATGAACCAAGTGATGTGTAGCTTTTAATGGACAATAATGCAGTAGCCATAATTTATGTACGTAGGAATTTAAGATTACCCATGACATGGTGATGGTGATAATTTTGATCATGAAGGTTGTTAGAATATATCAGTTTGCTCGTTAAAAGCTCGTTCAGGATGAGCTTATTGCATAACCGAAGCAAATGCTTTAACGTATTACTTCAAACAAGTTTTTTTTTTTTTTTTAACCAAGAAACATAAGATATCCATTTATGAAATTGAACAATTACAAAGGCGACAACAGACAAAATATGAGGAGACCTCACATTTTGCCAGGTGACCCCAATGATAAAGGCAGTACAAACCAACAAGCACCAACACGTATACATCCTCAAATACAAGTAAACAAACCGCAAGAAATACAAACCAAGTAACTAGTACCAAACAAGCACCCCACAAGGACACCATGAAGCACAAACATGCCCTCAACGCCAACTAAACGAACCTGCAAAGAAAATAAAGGCACACGAATACAAGTTAGTCAATGTAAAACACGGCGTTGAGGGCAACGGAATGTGTGACGGTCGCCATAGTTATCTTCAATGGCTCTCTCCCTTTTCCGCTTAGTCCTAGTGGGGGTGCTTAAAGCCTTACTATGAGAGCTACCAACTTTAACCCTGTCCACCTTCTACCTTTTCCGATTGCCGAGCTGCATTGCCGAAGTGGGGCCACAGGCCTTCGGTCGATACCTCCATAAAGCCAAAACCTTCTTAGATCGCAAATTTCAAATGCCTGCACCAGTGTCCTGACAATCCTCCCCAACCCAACTAGATGAGACCTCCTCAGAACCAAGATGATGTGAATCAGACACTGAAACAGCGGTTATGCAACTGACTAGCGAAGTTGAATCATCCTTTGTCTGAAGGGGCCTCTGAGCGACTACCTCACTAACCATAAGTTCATCAACTACTTCCACAACAAGGGGGGTATGCTCCTGCCCAGTGACGGGAGTCTCAAAAGGATTAAGGTCTATAAGGGTATGCTCTTGCACTTTAACCACTACACTTGAGAGGCTCGGTTTTATGGAAAAATTGGAACCTCCGACCAAACTTCGATTCTCGAAGACAATCGCGGCTAACAAGGAGAAAATTACGCCCCATAATAACATTCTTCTTGTGGTGCCTGTTCACTGAAGGATGAGGCCACATCACCTGACCATATGAACCCATCCCCTTATGAACCTCCTCAACCTTCACAGACTTAACGGTGGATTCACACTTGTTAAAAGCTACACCACTAGCAACGGCCGTGTCGAAGGAATCTTTAGGCCCAACTTTCAAAGAGCTAACACCTTGAGCCTCACAATCCACCCGTTTAGAAGCACCCAAAGACAAATCAACGACTCCATGGTCATTCCAAGAGAAGCCCTCACAAGACACATCCATTGCCTCCTGATCCTCAAGGTTTATCGAATCTGAATCTTCATGTACTTCTTCCCAAGGGCCATAATTCGGATCAAAGAGGTCCCTCAACTGATCTGCCGCCTTGGCCTTGGCCTTAGAAAACCGTGAATCCAATCCCCACTCCCAATCAGACTCATCATAATCATCATAACACAAGTTCCTTATCCAATCCATAGCCAAAGAGGAAGAGGACCTAGCCATACTCTTACCCTTGCCTTGTTTGGTGAGGCGACCCCCGGATTGGCCTAACCTCAACCTAAAACCCTTAGCCATCACCAAGCCAACAAGAAAAGAACCCACAACATTGACTAAAAAAAACTAAAAAAAGAAACCCCTAAATCTTTTTGAACCAAAGAGACTACACAAATCCAAACCTACAAATATTACAAATAACCCAAACCAAGCAAACAAACCACTACAGAACTCAACTACGAATAGGCCTAAAAATTAACCGGAAATATAGAAGCAAACTAGACCCCATAAAGCCCATTCATACATGAAAACAAAAAACCCCAAAGTTGGTCAAAGAAACTCAAAAAAATAGGAAGTAAAAATACAGGAAGACTAGCAAATGAAGCCCATGAACAACGAAATCCTCTACAATCCGGAATAAACTGATGGGAATGGAAATGAGTATGAAAACCCCCAAATCAAACACATCCTTGTGAATAGATACAACACAGGATATGAAATCCAACCAGAACGGCAGATGCCGCAATCCAGCCCCGGCCCCTAAGACACAGAAAGATGGGTCTCGTGACTTCACGAGGCCGAGAGCTCAAAATAGCATCATAATAAATCACGATGTCCCTCTGTGATCTGTCACTCTTTGGTGGGATCTACTGTTCGGTTTGTTCGACTCAAGATGCATAAAAATTTTAAGCTATTCAAGATCGGCTAATGTTCCGCTTGGTTAAGACTTGTTTTGAGTTCAACTCGTCTCATAAACCAGTTAAGTTCGAAAATGTAATTGAAACACATTAAGTTATCAACTAAATAATTTAAACAATGACCAAATGCTCGATCTGCTCATTTATCAGTTCTAAATTCCAATGATCATATTTTGAACACCTACTCCCTTCGTTCCAAAAAGATGCTCCTACTTCACTTTTTGGACCACTCAAATAATTATCAATATTTCAGAATCTATAATGTTTCTTATAAATTTGATATATGTGTTTAATAAAAGTTAATTGAGATCTACCAAACAAGATCCAGATTTGATATATAAGACCATCGATCTCTAGTGCACTACCTAAAAAATATTTGTTAAAGTGTACACCTAAGCACATGTGGTGCCCTATTTTATGTGCTAAGAACTTAGTTAGCTAGCTAATGAAGAATGCACACCTATATGAATATTCATTATCTTTTAGTCTTTCCTTTCTCTCTCCTTGAAGTCTTTCTCTCTCCTCCTTCCCTCTCTCTCTCTCTCTCTCTCTCTCTCTCTCTCTCTCTCCATAAGTCTCTCTCCAAATTTTGGTAGTGACTTGGGGCACTTTAGGGAGCAAGGGGTGACACCTAGGATTTTGGTAGTCAGTTTTTGTGCACTAGAGAGCATTTTTTTAGTTTTTCTTAGCTAACTAATTATGACACTTTAGAGTACTCTTTTAGGTAGTGCACTAGAGATGTCCTAAGTCATTATAAATCAAAAAATATGAGCAATTTTTCGATGCATATGAATAGCATCTTTTTAGGACGGGGAGTACCACGTTAGAAGGCAGTAACGAAAAATCAAATAATATGCAAAGTATAGTTACTATGTGGTCGTCATAAGATTATAAGGGTTGCTTTAACTGAATAAACCAGTTTTGGTTTTTTTTTTTTGCCTTTATTCAAAACAAATTTGCATTTGTTAGTTTTGTGTCGATTTTTTGTGGTTTCGTAGTTCATTTCGACGAGAGGAATCTAAAAATTTTAAAATTATGATAAATTTTTTAAAAAGAAAAAAGTTCACTAAAGACAAAAATAATCCAATTTTTTGTGGTTTATTAGATTATTTTGGTCTTTATTCACAAAACTTTAAGTTTGGTTAATAATTCTATACTTTTTAGATTACCCTCGTCGAGACGAACCAAAAAACCACAAAAAAATCGATACAAGACTAGCAAATGCGAAATTTTTTGGAATTAAAACATGGCCTATCCAATGACCAACACACAGGTATAATGCATATGGACGCATGTCATGCATGCATGCATGATGAAGGTGGGCTAGATGACTTAAAACCCCACATGAGGTGGGGACCATAATAATACGTACGTCCGGTGGATATTAGCCTAATGTAGAAAATTAACCAGAAATTGTTTTAGACAGCACGAAAATCGTGTTGGCTTGCCACTTTGGAGTAAAAGTTAAGCATGAATGCCCATGCATTTGTCTTTGGGGAGAGAGAGAAAGTGAGAGAAAACAGCTGTCTTCATAGACGCAGTCTAACGAAATGTATTTCTTCTTTCGGTATATGTGGACAGCAGCTCGGGCTCATTTCGGTAGGCCTTGTTTAGTAATCGAGCTGAAGTCGAATTTTAAACTCGTTTAGTAAACAAGTCAAGCTTCACAATCTAAAGCACAGCTTGACAAAGCTCCGTTCGTTTGTATAGACTTCATGACTCGTTTAATAAGTAAACTTGGCTCGACTCTTTAAGAACTCACCTCGTTTGCACTCCTATTTTTTTTATTGTTTTGGCCACACAAGTCGTCTCCTATTAATTCCTCCGCACCAAACAAAAATAAAGAAAATGATTTTCACACTTTTTTTTCTTTTCATAGCACCCTTTTTTTTTGTCCTGTAGTGTATTTTTGTGTGCAATTTTTTCAGTTAAAACAAAAAAAAAATATTATTACTTTAAAAAAAATGGGTGTGAAATATTTTGAAAAACGAAAGTTGGGTATAATAGAAATAGTACGACGACTGATATAATCTTTTTTAAAAACTTTTAATAACTATCCGGTCCACTAAAGAAATTAACTCAGCTAATTGGACCATCATTTACAGTCTTTTTGAGCAACTCCAATCCTGAACTTTTTTTTTTTCTTCAAATTTGTTCAAAAATCTAAATAAATGTTTAATTTGAGATCACCCGCTTCAGCTCTTTACTCAGATTTCAAGCCCTAGCAGTCGCTTACCGACGTACACTACTTTCCACCACTAGAATCCCAATCGCCTCCATCACCAAAATCGTCGCCGTCGAGCTCTGAAACCACCACCTACCACCACCAACGTCTGAAACCACCACCGACGTCGAAACGACCACCAACGTCAACTACCACCAGATCTGAAACTACCACCAACGTCGAAACCACCTCCGCCTACCACCACCAATGTCAAAACACTTCGACTTGCACCAGATTTTGTCAACAACTTCCAACAACAACCACCGCCTACCACCTTAATATAGCCGTTGGAAATTTGGTTCAGGGTTTAAGACTCCTGATGGGGTCTTAATTGTACCCAATTAAGCCCCCTAAGTTATACTTGTTTGTTCATTTAACTTGTTCCTTGGTACGAATTAACGTTCTTAATGTGTTTGCAGGCTTTGTGGATCTCTAAACATGAAATGAGACTTTATTCGATGCATTTGGAAGGTTTCCATGAATGAAGGAGATGTTGAGAAGTGATCCAGAAGTGCTTTGAGTGAAGCCAAACTTCAAACAACATGAAAATATGAAAGATTGGCAAGCGTAAATCTAACACGCTGATGATACAAGGATTATTTCTCTCAAAATACAGAGGCTATAGATATGAGATCAGTTGGGTTTGAAAGTAGACTTATAGAGCTTCGCAACAGTTCAAGAATAACATCATTCCGAGTTCGGACGAAGCCAGGGCGAGTCTGCGAAGTTGGAGCTACAATTTGGATATTCCGCCTGGGTGGGAATTAGAAATTGCTTGGGCGATTTTTGCCGACTCTGACACGGAAACACGTTTCTGACACGATTTTTAGGGTTTTGTTATAAATAAACTGCTGCTATGTACGTTTTGGGAGGTTCTGAAATATTTTGAGGCAAGTCTAGAGAGAGAAAAGCAAGCCAATCCATGAGTTCTTCAATTCCTCCAACAAATCAAGCATTCATCTCCACCTCCATGGCCAGCTAAACACCTTATAGGGGGAAGATAAAGCCCCGTTCCAAGTAACTTTGTGTATGTGTAGGTGTTAGGTTTATTAACTCGAATCGTATTGTTTAACTAAGAATATGTTTTCATTATGATCAGATGGAATCGTTTTAATTCTTTCTATTGGTTGAGTACTCTCAAATACCTAGTTAAACAATGGGTTTCTACGCTTGTGCTTGGGTAACTGAGATGGATTATGCTCGTAAGACGGATCGTGCCACTGGACAGTCAGTGAAAGAGACAAATTGTGGCAGCGAGACGGTCCGTTCTATGGGATAGTCCATGCTTGTTAACAACATAATTATTCTCTTGACAAATTGTGATTTGAATAATAAACCTAGCGTACACATAACTTAGTTACACGGTCGGGGTGGATTTGAAACCCTAGATTTCTCCTTCATTCGTTTCTCATCAATTTCATTACTTGTTTCTTAAATTAATTTAGTTTCCAAAAACCAATCAGTCAAATCTCTTTTTCCAGATTAAATTAGAAATTAATCAAAGCTAACGTAATTTAGCCAAATTGTCTCTGTGGATCGACACTCGGACCTAGCAACTATTTTTCTGAGTAGTAGTTAATTCTAAGTATTTATAAATATAATTTTGATACAGTACGACACGATCATCTCCCCAAATTTGGGGAAAAATCTGAGTAAACTTTGATTTGGTATGGGTTTGGTTCCAGGAATAGAGCAAGATTTTGAGGATTTTTTTCCACAAATTCAAATTTGATTCTAAGTTTGGTCCAGGGCTGTAGTTGCTCTTACAATTATGAAATGCTTTTTTTTTTTAACTACAAACATGAAATAAACTCTTTTTTATCAATAAAATGAAGTTTTCTTGGCCATAACTGTCACATATATAGTCATGAATTAGAACCTATAAAATTGCATCATTGTTAAAGCTACTCTCCATACTCTTTTTTTGGTTTTTTTTTTTTTTTGTTATTACTCCCTCTGTCCCAAATTAATAATTCATATCACTATTCTAACTTGATGAATTTTTTTTTTATATCTTGTAATATATAAGACTTTGTATGTGCAATATGAATCTTATTTGATAGATCCCAATTAGTTTTATTAAATCAAAATTTAGAAATCTTAAAAAAAATATAAATTAAAAGATATAGGCAATTGAAAAGAGAATCAAAAAAGTGAAAGTGAACCATGAAACGAGACAGAGGAAGTAATTTCCTATTTAAAACAACCCAAAAAAGAAAAAAGAGAGAGAGGGGCAAGGGGAGTTGCCTTGAACCTCAATCATCAAGCAGCAAAACAACACACATGCACAAGATATTTACACAAAAATGATAAAGCCATAAAGGTACAACAATTACATGGCCCTAACACATTCATATAGTGTGTGGAGCCCATACATACTTCAAACTCAAGTGTGTGGGAGTTTCACATACAATGTGAGTGTGTTGGAGCCACGTTGGAGATAATTGTTGTACACATATCACTTTTGTTACATAGTTGAAATTGTAAATTGGGGTTGCGTGTGTTTGAAAGGGCCATGCTAGTCAGCAATGGCCTACTTAAGTGAGTTAAGTGAAATTACCTTTTTACCCTCTACTCAAAAAGGAAAAAATGTACATTAATCCACACCTCGCCAATTCTAATCCATTCAGAGGACCTTTTAACACCCTTCCAAGCACATAAACACACTCTTAAGTTACTTAACATCCCAAAAAATGGCCACAAAACCAGGGTTTTGATTGAAAATTTTTAACAAGAAGTTTCACATATAACGTGTGTCTGTGTAAACATATTGAAATCATTTGAACCACATTGATTGTTGATCCAAGCATTGACACATACAACTCCTAAAGGATATTATTTCTATTGGCCTGTCTCTGATCCTGCATCATGTGCTGGGTGATCATCTACAGTTCAGTTCTCAATTAGCTCGGAATAATTGGCTCAATGGTTCAAAGATTGATCATAACATTTCAATAATTGAGTTGAACTTAACATCAATGGATTGGCCCGGGGATGAAAGAACCGAGACTTAAAAATTTGTTCCTTCCTGGTGGGGGCATTGACAAGAACGGTGGGTTGTGCGGTTTGGGTACGGTAATCCGGGATTGGAATGGAAAGTTTATTGCAACCAGAGCCATACGCAGGAAACATACTACAGATCCTTTGACGGTGGAAGCTTTAGCAGCAAGGGAAAGCTTGCAGCTTGCTGTGGATTTGGGGATTGACAATATTATTATGGAAGGTGATTCCCAACAACTTATCCGTTTGATTCAGAGAGAGATGGAAGACCACCAATCGGTGGGAGTTATAGTGGCTGGCATTCTTCATCTCTTAGTTGGGTTCTCGAGTGTCAATATGGTTTTCTTAAAACGGAGCGGCAATGGGGTAGCCCATACTGTAGTTTAAAGAGCTGTGAGAGGTCTTGTTTTCTCTACATGGGAGTTTAGGCCTCCTTTGTGGCTTTTATCTCCCCTCTATGGGAATGGATGCCCGGTTTGATTTGTATGGTTTTCGAATAGCATTTATATAATCGATTTCTATTAGTTGACAAAAAATAAAAATAAAAATAATTTTTCAAGTTCGAAATCTCTTAGTTGCTATCAACTCTTTTAGAGTTAGTCCGTACGGAATTTTGCTCCAGCTTTAAATGGACCCTCGCGAGTGGGTGGTGGGATTCTGAGGCCTCATCGCACAAAGTGAATTATTCACTTTTCATGATTTATGAGAAAAGTCAATCTCCTAACACACATGCCTTAACTCAAAAAGCCAAAAAGCCAGTTTAGTGTGTAACAAGCAATGAGTTATCAAAAATACTACGTGTATGCAGTAGTGCGTACGCAAAACGCACGGATGGTGCATTTGCACCGTCCAAAAGCATTTTCGACGATCTGGATTTTATTTACTCTTTGACCGGTAAAAAAGCTCATTTGCACCGTCCAAAAGTATTTTCGACGGTCTGGATTTTATTTACTCTTTGACCAGTAAAAAAGCTCTTTGACCGATCAAAGAGTAATTAAAATCCGAACCATCGAGTTCTTGAAATGAACGGTTAAGATGCATGTGTACGCGTTGCGTACGGATAGACGGGTTCATGAGTTATCACCAAAAAAAATTATTGAGTTGAATGTAAACGCATTGATGTGACTATAGAAAGAAATTAAAAGTAATTAGTCCCCCTTTATGTCAAATTTATGGATCCGTCACTGCCCGTCGGCCCATGGCCCACCAAACTTTTGCACGGCCTGAGCCCTTCAGGCCATTAAGCGAGCGGGCTTAGCCCAAATTGAATTATTCATGGACTAAACTAGAGCCTAAAAATTATAATTCGGACATGCCCGCGAACCTGTGCACAGCGGCACCTTTGCATTCTTACTAGGATCAACATAATGGTCACCTTGATTGGGATCAAAATAGTATCACACCCGTCACCAAGTGTTTTATTTAATATACAGTTACTCAAGTTTTTGTAACTGTTTAATGAGATTAAACATAGTCCATATTACCCCCATTTTTGGCGATTGCCAATTAGGAATCCCAAGAAAAAGAAGATTTTGTAGCAGGCGGGGTGCTTGTATTGTTTATTTTTTGATCCTCAAACAGACATGGCGCATGTATTCTATTAGTATCTGTTTATGTTTAGGTGGATAAAATCATTTAACAGTAAATATTTACAAAGGAACCCGATCAAAAAAAAGAAAGGACCTCACTAACTACAGTACACTAATCTTAAAAGTGTACCATATGCATCGAAAGTGTGGTCTAAGACCTGATTTGGCTAATTTGAACAAACGGGCTTTTCTGGTTTTTTTCGTTTTGTCCTTATTCTAAAAAAAAAAAATCGGTCGATTTTTTGTGGTTTCTTAGCTTGTCTCGACGAGAGGAATCTAAAAAGTATAAAATTGTTAACCAAACTTAAAGTTTTGTGAATAAAGACGAAAAATAATCGAAAAAATTGGTTTATTTTCGACTTTATTCAAAAAAAATTATTGTTGACCATAATTTTATACTATTTGGATTCGTTTTGACGAGATAAATTTAGAAACCACAAAATCTTGACGCAAAACTAACAAATGCAAAAAAAAAATTGAATAAGAACAAAACGAAAAAATCCAAAAAACCAGTTTTTTCAGTTTAGCCAAATCAGGCCTAAATTGTATCACCTCATAAAAATTTATCACATTTTGGTGCGACTCGTAAATTGTATACTAAAAAGCCGTAACTTTTCAGCAATACTATAATTTATACCATTTTGAGTAGGAATCATAACATTTGCTTCTCTTAACTTTTCAACAATAAAATCCATAATCCCTATATAATCACTAGAAACTATAAAATTTTGGATTTGCATATGATACACACCCAAATATAGATGTGTATTGTAACATTTCCCTATGTTAATAAAGAAAATCGTAACGACAAACTTACCATCGAGTTTTTTTATTAAAAAAATGATAAGTGTATAACAACCCTGCTCCAATATGTCTCCAATACACTCACATGGTGTGTAGAGTCCACACACACTTAAAAATATAAAACGATCATTTTTAGACAAATGATCGGCTACCCAATTACGCGTGCGTTTACCCAACGCCTGTTTTGAAGAATCAAATTTCAACACAATCTCAGAACAAGCTAACCATGTGTTGTCCCTCTTCTTTTTTTTTCTTTTGAAAACATGGGAATATTTTAGTTTTTGTTCAAAAACTAAAGGGTACCTTTCGGGTGGTGGCCCACTGGGCCTTGAATTGGATAACGTCCAAATAGTTTTAAGTGTAGAGCCCACCAAATCAACCGACCTACAGTGCCCTTAGGCCGTAGGGGTACCTTAAGACATAATGTCCAATTCCCTCTACACGTGGTAGTGCTTAGTGGAGTTTGTAGGGGACTTCCATGTGGATGCCGGACCCTACACTTGGGCCATTGATAGAGAACATCAGAACCCATTTAAACCCAAAATATGCAACTACTCATTAAATGTTGGATCATGGGCCTGGCCCACGGAACTCTTGCTTGAGATTATATGGCGCTCTCAGTGGTGGGGCAAATGCCATTCAATTAGCTGGTATAAGAAACAAAAACGCTAATGTCCCCTTCAGTTGCACCGGAAGGATGAAAAATTCAACTTTCCAATAACTTTCTTTGCGGCCCACAATTTAAAAAAAATTTATCGGAAAACACTTTCTCACAAAATACATCCTGATAAAAGAAATGAATTTTATTTTTTCCTTCAATATTCTTTGTCAACAAAACGCTCACATAAATTTCTTTTTCCTATAATTCACTTCACTTCACTTTTTTTTTTGGGAACACGTACCCCACAAAATTTCTAATTTCTGTTTTCTTTTGTCAAACATTGGGAGAACTTGTAGTACTTTGTATCTAACGGTAAGGAAAAGAGGACGTGGGGTACAAATCACTACTGCAACACTGACTCTGATGTAGAATAAGTAGCCGCCCAATTTTATGATCAGTTGGACCGGTTGAAACCCCGGAATCCCAAACAACTTTTAATTGAAAATTGCCAAATTCGGTAATTTATCGACGAGCCGGGAATCAGCCCAAACTTGGTGTGCTGAAGTAAAATTGCGTTGCGGTCAATACACACCACCTTAAGTTTGTGATTGATGGTGGATTTCGGCCAAATTCCTTTGTTTAGGCCTTCAATTTAATAATTTTGCTATTTTAGAAAATAATTAGATTACGAATTACTCTCAGCGTACAACTCCGTTTTGGAAGCCCAAATTAGGAAAATATGGGTTTTCCTATTTCTAGGATTTTTATTTTTTAGTAGTATTTGTTAGGGTTTTCCTATCTTCTTTTGGAATAATACGTTAATTATTCTCTCTACGTCAGACTCTCCTATGGCGTGTCGAACCCAAGACATTCCAATTTGGAGGGTCAAAGAAGTGTCATACGGGCAAGAGCCCAAATTAGAAAAATATGTACTCTATTATCACAATCATAACCAAAATTGTTACAAACAGTATCAACGTCTTCTCTATAAGAATATGAATTAAAACTTGCAGCTTCGATGAATCCAAGTGCGGCTACACAAAAAATTGGGCCAGAGCATGAGACTGGGCTTGAAGACAAAAAATACTCAACGGGCTTGAAAACTTACTTCTGGTCCTGGAGATTCAGAACCCAATCGGGAAGGTTGGCCAACGATAATGGGTCACCAAGTGTGATCTGATTTTTCTTTCTTTTCCCTGCGAAAGTCAGTAATGTTAGTTGTAGGTGCTGAGATTTGAACTTCTATCAAATGCACGAGAGGTCATGGGTCTCTCGAGAAAAACATGGGTGCCAGATGGGTACCACGTGTCAATACTCAGGGCGCATTTCGACCGTCTAAAATTGTTTCGGATGGTCTGGATTTGAGGGAGAGAGGAAAAGAGAAATCTGGACTATCCACAACACTTTTGAACGACCGAGATTGGTGCTCGGGCACCACGTGTACCCTACCCTATTTGCACCCAAAATTTTCTCCATTATTCCAAGTTATGTGTTTGGTTTGGTTGGTTCAATTCAGCCAATGAAAAAATGCAGGTCCACGTCATTTCTTGAGATTTGCCACTTCTAATTTTCCTTTTTTTTTTGTTGTTGCGATCCTACCAAATAACTAACAAATTCGTTACCTCATCACTAGTTTTTATTTTGAGTACTTTGACAGAAATGCTTGGTGACCGAAAATTGAGCATTTCACTACAATTATTACTCTCTCTTTCCCATTCTAAGGGGGTGTTTGGGAGCCTACTTTTCAGCTTTTCATTTTTAATTTCTTGACTTTTTTGTTTTTCTGGATTATGGCCAGAATGTGTTTTGAATGTAGGAAGAGTGTTTGGGAGAAATGTGCAGAATGCATTTTGCAACAATAGTAGTGTTTGGGAGAACAATGTTGAAAATGAATTATGGATTGATTGTTTACCATTTTGCCCTTGTTTATGAATTATGGTATTAAAAATGTGTTAGAGTATTGTTTTTAGCAAGTTTTTTAAAGTCATATTGAGAAATATTTTTGTAAACGCGACCAGTCCGATTTTGATTTTTTTTTTTCTGGAAAATATTTTTTGATCTTCCTTTTTTTGGGTAATTAAAAGTCTCACGTACTTAATAAGAATTATGTAAATTGGAGTAATTGCCACAAAATAAAAAAAAGTTGGTCCAAAAATTACAATTATAAATATTACACAAATTATAAAAACATACATTACCAACATTAGACATATAGTAAAAAACATGACACAATGACCGAAAACAACCAACAAAGCATTCAAATCGAAACATTACACAAAAATAAACATTCCAAATTTAAATAGCCAAAAAAGAAAAGAAAAAAGAAATGAGTGCAAAGGTTGGTCTTGGTGGTCTTCTTTTTCTCACAGGAATAAACGTCGGTCTTCAGTTTATTGAAAATAAACAAGGCATGCGTATGGGAATAGGAATAAAGGGGATCCCAGAGATGTAGAATGGAGGACAAGGGGAAGGGTAGAATGGGTGAGAGAAATTGAAGGGTAAGGATGACAATTTCCCCAAACCCGATGGATACCCGCCCCAAACCCGGCTATTTGGAGGCGGATATTATTTGATTTTTCATCCAATAGGAGCGGGTATGGTAGAACTTAAAGAATCCCCGGTTGAAAATGGAGCGGGTATGATTTTGTGATACCCGTCTCCGAATACCCGTACCCACCCCGTTTCAAATTGTATACATATTTTTATGAATGTATGTATAGATGCGGGCATATAGTAGTATATGTATGTGTGTATATATAAGTATGCATATTGGTATAATTTATGTATATTGTTCCAAATTAAAACTATATATGGTTAAATATTAAAAAAAGTATAATGATAGTAGTTTTTAAAATTGTATATAATCTTGGTAGACTATTATTTCTTTGCAACTTTCTATTCTATTCTGTTTTAAATGATTTTTTGGTTAGTATAGAACACATAAATTAGATCTTATCCTCTCTCTTTTTTTCTTTTTTCAACTAGTTTGGATATGGATTTATCCGATAATATACCCGATCCCCAATGGGAGACGGGTATGGTGGATTGTCCACTATCCCTTTTGGGTATGGAGGTGGGGATGGGGAAGAACTTCACAATTGGGGATCGGGGGTAGAATAGGGTCCCCCGATCCATACCTTACCCGTTGCCATCCCTATTGAAGGGGAAAATCGAAATGAGAATGAGAATGAGAAAAGGAGCCTTAGACCTCTTTTTCACTTCTAGCCTAGATTGTTCAATTTGGAAAACTCATTCTCATAGAATGAGTTTTGGGTGTTTTCTCCCAAACACCCAAAAAGAGAAAAGGAGAATGAGAAAATGCAAAAAGTTGGGGGCCAAACACCCTCTAAATGTCTTATACATAAAATAGTGTCATTTGTCTTTAAAAGATAACCTTTTACCCCCGCATCTTCTCTCTCTACATTCTTCCTCTGCCTTCTCTCTACACTTTCTTCAGCTAGGGTTTGCTGGGGTGGGGAGTGGGGCTGCGCCTCCCCTTTCCTCCACTCCCCCACCCCCCCCATGGTTCTCATCAACAACCCTTCGTCCTCTCTTTTCTTCCTCTATTGAACCCGATCTCTTTCAGCCACCGTTCTCCACATCTCCAACTACACTTCCTCCCTTCCACCTTCTCTATCCGCCCCACCTCCTCCCCTCTCTCCGCCCCAGCCCCTCCAGATCTGTCCACCTCCGCTCCCCACCCACCTCCTCCTCTCTCCGACCCACCCCCTCCAGATCCATCCGCCTCCTTCGGGTTTCAAATGAGTGAAGATTTGAAGCTTATGAAGAGCTGGTTGAGATCCTCTGGCGAATAAGTCGCTAGCTCCGGCGCGGCGGCGGCCGACGACACCTTTGCGGCCGGGGTTTTCTATTTTATTTTTCAGTTTTGTTATGTTAGTTTTAGTTTTGCCCTGTTTTTGGTGGTTGTTTGTCCCGCTTGGGTGCCATTTTACCTCCCTGCGTGGAGTGTTTTTCAGATTGCATCAGTGCCTTATGCTTAGGATTGAACTGGGTTTTCCGTTGGGATTCTCTACGACTAGATCTTGACAGGACTCTATGCTTGCACGTAGTGTCAGTCTGCCTCGGCAGGTGTGTCTGGAGTCGGTCAGCCTATAGTGCTGTGTAGTCGTGCTCATGTCATATGCTAGTTTTTTTGGTTCATTCTTATATTTTGTGATGTAATCTTTCTGCCTTCGGGTTGTGAATGAGAACTTGACATTTTCAAAAAAAAAAAAAAAAAAAAAAACATATTTCTAGTTATTTTTTTCAAAAAATTTTACTCCATTCAAAAGTACTCACTGAGATCTTTTGAACGGTACAAAAAAAAAATTCAAAATTACCGAAAGTATTTTATTTTTTAAGGTCAAACTTGCACGATCCCCCGTAGAGGACATTTAGATTGGGACGTCCGGGAGTAGATTGATATTTCAGTACAAAGACTGCTTAATTAGCTTCAATGTTCCTCATTCTAGACACAGAGTGCGTGTTTAGAAAGAAAAAAATTGAAGATCTTATTTTAGAATTCTTACTTCTAAAGTAGTTTTTGATATATATTTTTTTTTTGAAATTCTTTACTACAAATATTAGGACTCTCGGAATAGGATTCTAGAAATTGGGTTTCGATTCTTTTATGACTAGGATTGCCCATACCAAAAGGCATGAAGTTACATGTTTTGAACGCAGTTTAAATGGAGTATGCTTCTCTAATGTTGACCACCCCACCAACCACGCTTGACTTCTCCTTGAAATAATGTTAAGATTTAAATAGAATTCATCTAGCCAACGACATTAAATAGAGATACATCTATTCAATGCAGCATAAATAAAAATTGTCAAAAAACTAAAAATAGCACATTTGTCACGTGAACAAAAATCTCACACGAAGTATTAACACATAAAACAAATAAAAAATGGATACTGGAAGACCAAATTAGAAAATAGTGTTTCTTCAACAAGGACATGGTATATGGGTCAATCATGGAAATAAAACATGAACTAATTCTTTAATGTCAAGAGGACAAATCACCCACACATTCCAAAAATGCCCCTGCTAGACCATGAAAGTGCCTAAACCTCTCAAACCCTATGAAAGTGCCTAAACCCCCAAACCTAATGCAAGTGCCTAAACCCGCCTAAACCTAAATCCTAAGGTACCCTACGAAAGTGCCTAAAACCCTAGGATACCCTACGAAAGTGCCTAAATCACTAAAACCATATAATTGGAAAGTGCACCCTAAATCTAAACCCTAGGATACCCTATGAAAGTGTCTAAACCTAAACCCTAAAGTACCCTATGAAAGTACCTAAAATGCTGGGGTACCCTATGAAAATGCTTAAACCACTAAAACCCTATAATTGGAAAGTGCACCCTAAGTGCCTAAACCCAAAATGCCTAAACTCATTGTACCCTACTCCAAAAAACCTAAACTCCCTACAATTGAACCCAAAAATTGAAGAGAATCAATTTTGTCCTATGTCATCAATTTTGTCCCACCCATGAGAGAGAGAGAGACGGGGTGGGGACTGTGGGGTTTGACGTTTGTCAGGGACAATTTCGGGGTGGGGTCTGATGTTTGTCAGGGACAATTTGGCAAATCCCTTTCAATGGTCAGAGCATAGTTGGTACTCCAACATACCGGCTTTTTCCTCTACATGCGAGATGTTATTACTCTACTTCATTAAGGGTATTTTTGTTTAGTATTATCCTTGAACCCTAAAAAAAATTTCATCAATGTATTAGAGGCCTTAAAATAAGTTAAGTTGAGCTAAACACCATTTTAAGCTCCAAACTGGTTTGGCTTAAAAGTGTACCATATGCATCGAAAGTGTGGTCTAAGACCTGATTTGGCTAATTTGAACAAACTGGTTTTTTGGTTTTTTTCGTTTTGTCCTTATTCTAAAAAAAAATAAATTGCATTTGTTAGTTTTCGGTCGATTTTTTGTGGTTTCTTAGCTTGTCTCGACGAGAGGAATCTAAAAAGTATAAAATTGTTAGCCAAACTTAAAGTTTTGTGAATAAAGACGAAAAATAATCGAAAAAACTAGTTTATTTTCGGCTTTATTCAAAAAAAATTATTGTTGACCATAATTTTATACTATTTGGATTCGTCTCGACGAGATAAATTTAGAAACCACAAAATCTTGACGCAAAACTAACAAATGCAAAAAAAAATTGAATAAGAACAAAACGAAAAAATCCAAAAAATCAGTTTTTTCAATCTAGCCAAATCAGGCCTAAATTGTATCACCTCATAAAAATTTATCACATTTTGGTGCGACTCGTAAATTGTATACTAAAAAGCCGTAACTTTTCAGCAATACTATAATTTATACCATTTTGAGTAGGAATCATAACATTTGCTTCTCTTAACTTTTCAACAATAAAATCCATAATCCATATCTGCATATGATACACACCCAAATATAGATGTGTATTGTAACATTTCCCTATGTTAATAAAGAAAATCGTAACGACAAACTTACCATCGAGTTTTTTTATTAAGAAATTATAAGTGTATAACAACCCAGCTCCAATATCTTTCCAATACACTCACATGGTGTGTGGAGCCCACACACACTTAAAAATATAAAACGATCATTTTTAGACAAATGATCGGCTACCCAATTACAAGCTAACCATGTGTTGTCCCTTTTTTTTTTCTTTTGAAAACATGGGAATATTTTAGTTTTTGTTCAAAAACTAAAGGGTACCTTTGTGGTGGTGGCCCACTGGGCCTTGAATTGGATAACGTCCAAATAGTTTTAAGTGTAGAGCCCACCAAATCAACCGACCTACAGTGCCCTTAGGCCGTAGGGGTACCTTAAGACATAATGTCCAATTCCCTCTACACGTGGTAGTGCTTAGTGGAGTTTGTAGGGGACTTCCATGTGGATGCCGGACCCTACACTTGGGCCATTGATAGAGAACATCAGAACCCATTTAAACCCAAAATATGCAACTACTCATTAAATGTTGGATCATGGGCCTGGCCCACGTAACTCTTGCTTGAGATTATATGGCGCTCTCAGTGGTGGGGCAAATGCCATTCATTTAGCTCGTATAAGAAACAAAAACGCTAATGTCCCCTTCAGTTGCACCGGAAGGATGAAAAATTCAACTTTCCAATAACTTTCTTTGCGGCCCACAATTTAAAAAAAAATTATCGGAAAACACTTTCCCACAAAATACATCCTGATAAAAGAAATGAATTTTATTTTTTCCTTCAATATTCTTTGTCAACAAAACGCTCACATAAATTTCTTTTTCCTATAATTCACTTCACTTCACTTTTTTTTTTTTTTTTTTGGGAACACATACCCCACAAAATTTCTAATTTCTGTTTTCTTTTGTCAAACATTGGGAGAACTTGTAGTACTTTGTATCTAACGGTAAGGAAAAGAGGACGTGGGGTACAAATCACTACTGCAACACTGACTCTGATGTAGAATAAGTAGCCGCCCAATTTTATGATCAGTTGGACCGGTTGAAACCCCGGAATCCCAAACAACTTTTAATTGAAAATTGCCAAATTCGGTAATTTATCGACGAGCCGGGAATCGGCCCAAACTTGGTGTGCTGAAGTAAAATTGCGTTGCGGTCAATACACACCACCTTAAGTTTGTGATTGATGGTGGATTTCGGCCAAATTCCTTTGTTTAGGCCTTCAATTTAATAATTTTTCTATTTCAGAAAATAATTAGATTACGAATTACTCTCAGCGTACAACTCCGTTTGGGAAGCCCAAATTAGAAAAATATGGGTTTTCCTATTTCTAGGATTTTTATTTTTTAGTAGTATTTGTTAGGGTTTTCCTATCTTCTTTTGGAATAATACGTTAATTATTCTCTCTACGTCAGACTCTCCTATGGCGTGTCGAACCCAAGACATTCCAATTTGGAGGGTCAAAGAAGTGTCATACGGGCAAGAGCCCAAATTAGAAAAATATGTACTCTATTATCACAATCATAACCAAAATTGTTACAAACAGTATCAACGTCTTCTCTATAAGAATATGAATTAAAACTTGCAGCTTCGATGAATCCAAGTGCGGCTACACAAAAAATTGGGCCAGAGCATGAGACTGGGCTTGCAGACAAAAAATACTCAACGGGCTTGAAAACTTACTTCTGGTCCTGGAGATTCAGAACCCAATCGGGAAGGTTGGCCGACGATAATGGGTCACCAAGTGTGATCTGATTTTTCTTTCTTTTCCCTGCGAAAGTCAGTAATGTTAGTTGTAGGTGCTGAGATTTGAACTTCTATCAAATGCACGAGAGGTCATGGGTCTCTCGAGAAAAACTTTGGTGCCAGATGGGTACCACGTGTCAATACTCAGAGCGCATTCGACCGTCTAAAATTGTTTCGGATGGTCTGGTTTTGAGGGAGAGAGGAGAGAGGAAAAGAGAAATCTGGACTGTCCACAACACTTTTGAACGACCGAGATTGGTGCTCGGGCACCACGTGTACCCTACCCTATTTGCACCCAAAATTTTCTCCATTATTCCAAGTTATGTGTTTGGTTTGGTTGGTTCAATTCAGCCAATGAAAAAATGCAGGTCCACGTCATTTCTTGAGATTTGCCACTTCTAATTTTCCGTTTTTTTTTGTTGCGATCCTACCAAATAACTAACAAATTCGTTACCTCATCACTAGTTTTTTATTTTGAGGCCTAAATTTCTAGTCCACACTCCCGGAAATAAGGAAAAAAGGGGGTTTTTTTGTGTTGCAAATTATTTTTGGAAAATCCGATCCGTCCAATGTGTTCAGAAGGTGTTTTCAAGGGTTCACGCAGAAAATCTTCAAAAAAAAAATACCGGGAAGGGCTTGATCCAAGCAGTTTTCGCAAAAAATGTAAATATATATTTTTTGCGAAAACTGCTTGGATCAAGCCCTTCCCGGTATTTTTTTTTTGAAGATTTTTCGCGTGGACCCTAGAAAACACCTTCTGAACACATTGGACGGATCGGATCCTCAAAAAAAAATTTGGATCATGAGGTGCGGAAATTAAAAGTCCGGATGTGAAGCAAACCCTTATTTTGAGTACTTTGACAGAAATGCTTGGTGACCGAAAATTGAGCATTTCACTACAATTATTACTCCCTCTTTCCCATTCTAAATGTCTCATACATAAAATAGTGTCATTTGACTTTAAAAGATAACCTTTTACCCCCGCAGCTTCTCTCTCTACATTCTTCCTCTGCTTTCTCTCTACACTTTCTTCAGCTAGGGTTTGCTAGGGTGGGGAGTGGGGCTGCGCCTCCCCTTTCCTCCACTCCCCCACCCCCTATGGTTCTCATCAACAACCCTTCGTCCTCTCTTTTCTTCCTCTATTGAACCTGATCTCTTTCAGCCACCGTTCTCCACCATCTCCAACTACACTTCCTCCCTTCCACCTCCTCTATCGCCCCACCTCCTCCCCTCTCTCCGCCCCAGCCCCTCCAGATCTGTCCACCTCCGCTCTCCACCCACCTCCTCCTCTCTCCGACCCACCCCCTCCAGATCCATCCGCCTCCTTCGGGTTTCAAGTGAGTGAAGATTTGAAGCTTATGAAGGGCTGGTTGAGATCCTCCGGCGAATAAGTCGCTAGCTCCGGCGCAACGGCGGCCGGTGACACCTTTTCGGCCGGGGTTTTCTATTTTATTTTTCAGTTTTGTTATGTTGGTTTTAGTTTTGCCCTGTTTTTGGTGGTTGTTTGTCCCGCTTGGGTGCCGTTTTACCTCTCTGCGTGGAGTGTTTTTCAGATTGCATCAGTGCCTTATGCTTAGGATTGAACTGGGTTTTCCGTTGGGATTCTCTACGACTAGATCTTGACAGGACTCTATGCCTGCACGTAGTGTCAGTTTGCCTCGGCAGGTGTGTCTGGAGTCGGTCAGCCTGTAGTGCTGTGTAGCCGTGCTCATGTCATATGCTAGTTGTTTTGGTTCATTCTTATATTTTGTGATGTAATCTTTCTGTCTTCGGGTTGTGAATGAGAACATTTTAAAAAAAAAAGAAAAAAAAGAAAACATATTTCTAGTTATTTTTTTCAAAAAATTTTACTCCGTTCAAAAGTACTCACTGGGATCTTTTGAACGGTACAAAAAAAAATTCAAAATTACCGAAAGTATTTTATTTTTTAAGGTCAAACTTACACGGTCCCCCATAGAGGACATTTAGATTGGGGCGTCCGGGAGTAGATTGATATTTCAGTACAAAGACTGCTTAATTAGCTTCAATGTTCCTCATTCTAGACACAGTGCGTGTTTAGAAAGAAAAAATTGAAGATCTTATTTTAGAATTCTTACTTCTAAAGTAGTTTTTGATATTTTTTTTTTTGAAGTTCTTTACTACAAATATTAGGACTCTCGAAATAGGATTCTAGAAATTGGGTTTCGATTCTTTTATGACTAGGATTGCCCATACCAAAAGGCATGAAGTTACATGTTTTGAACGCAGTTTAAATGGAGTATGCTTCTCTAATGTTGACCACCCCACCAACCACGCTTGACTTCTCCTTGAAATAATGTTAAGATTTAAATAGAATTCATCTAGCCAACGACATTAAATAGAGATACATCTATTCAATGCAGCATAAATAAAAATTGTCAAAAAAATAAAAATAGCACATTTGTCACGTGAACAAAAATCTCACACGAAGTATTAACACATAAAACAAATAAAAAATGGATACTGGAAGACCAAATTAGAAAATAGTGTTTCTTCAACAAAGACATGGTATATGGGTCAATCATGAAAATAAAACATAAACTAATTTTTTAATGTCAAGAGGACAAATCACCCACACATTCCAAAAATGCCCCCGCTAGACCATGAAAGTGCCTAAACCTCTCAAACCCTATGAAAGTGCCTAAACCCCCAAACCTAATGCAAGTGCCTAAACCCGCCTAAACCTAAAACCCTAGGATACCCTACGAAAGTGCCTAAATCACTAAAACCAAATAATTGGAAAGTGCACCCTAAATCTAAACCCTAGGATACCCTATGAAAGTGTCTAAACCTAAACCCTAAAGTACCCTATGAAAGTACCTAAAATGCTGGGGTACCCTATGAAAATGCCTAAACCACTAAAACCCTATAATTGGAAAGTGCACCCTAAGTGTCTAAACCCAAAATGCCTAAACCCACTGTACCCTACGCCAAAAAACCTAAACTCCCTACAATTGAACCCAAAAATTGAAGAGACGTTTGTCAGGGACAATTTCGGGGTGGGGTCTGATGTTTGTCAGGGACAATTTGGCAAATTCCTTTCAATGGTCAGAGCATAGTTGGTACTCCAACATACCGGCTTTTTCCTCCACATGCGAGACGTTATTACTCTACTTCATTAAGGGTATTTTTGTTTAGTATTATCCTTGAACCCTAAAAAAAATTTCATCAATGTATTAGAGGCCTTAAAATAAGTTAAGTTGAGCTAAACACCATTTTAAGCTCCAAACTTGGTCTTTTGGCCAATTGTCTGATTAGAAAAATACGTACGGCATCAATATTCTATGCCACTTGATTTGAGAGCAAATATTTTATCAAAGGTTCATAAGATCAAACATTCAACTCGAATAGAAGGAATTTAAAGAATAAAAATAGCGCTTAGAAAAGAAGGTTGATACAAACTTGGAAAATGCGTGCGTAATGTCGCGAATCTATTGTTGTTCCCCCGAAAAAAAGAAGACATGAAATGAAATGTAAGTTAAAGGAGTAAAAGCGAGGGAGAGAGAGTTTGGATGCAAGCCTAACGCACAAAGTTGTGCACTTGAACGAAGGTAAAGAACGGGAATACCAATCTTTTTGCCTTTTTTATTTTTTTTGGTAAGTATTTTTTTGCCTGTTGCTAACTTAAGGAGCGGTAAACATTGATTTTGGCAATCAACTGATAAAGAAATATTATTGTATTCTCGTGTGCATAAATTAAAAGACAATCAAAGCTTGTAAATCGAATCCTGGTTAAGGAATTCAAAAAACTTGTAATTCCTCTTTATATATAGGAAATGGCTACAATACACACCCCTTATTTGGGTGTACCATATGCACCTATTGTGTGGTTCAGATTGTGCCACCTCATCAGCAATCGTAACATTTTTTAGTTTTTCGTAACTTTTCAGCAATATGATTTGTAACATTTTTGTGTGTCTTGTAACTTTTATAAAAAAATTCGTAACTTTTACAAAAAAATTGTAACTTCTACTAAAAATTCGTAACTTTTACAAAAAAATCGTAACTTCTACAAAAAAATTCGTAACTTTTGTAGGGGTGTGTATGATACACACCCAAACAAGGGGTGTGTATTGTAGCCTTTTCCTTATATATACCCAAATGCATTGCCTTTTAATTAGCGTAGGTTAATATATAAGGAAATCAAAGGAGGAACGATCGATTGAACGGCTATGATCTTTAATGTAAAAGGTGATTTGGCGGTTAGAGAGGTACTCGTGTTTTTATGATAAACATTTTCAAAAGATTTCGCTCTGTTTTGTTATATAGATTTATTACGTAATTCTAACTACGTACACGCATTCAAATTCTTCTTTGCGAGAATGAGACGGAGAAGAAAGATGAGAGTTGTGGAACCACCACTATTGACCTCAGGGTCAAGTCTTCCCACTCGTGGACTTCTAGAAACAAAACAGGCATGGCTCATCAATGGAATCTTCCATGATGAATGCTCCTGCACTTAAGTTGTAAGGAAGACTTCGAAATTTCCGAGCGTCCAAAACTGAGACTAATCTACTGATACTATTACCGAGTAATTACTCAAGCGTCTTAGGTCACCATCACACAGTACTTGATCCTATCCTCGTCCTTACCAAAGTACCACACATTTATGTGGAGTTCATATATTTAATCTTAAGTTTCACACAAATTTGAAGGTGCCCAGAAGCACCCAATAAATTTTGTACGAATACCAATCCCAAAGAATATTCTCCCCTTGTTGGGAAAAATTTTAGGGTATCAAATGGATACCACATGGCCGAGCCTACATGGTATCCGAACATTGCATCTAGGCCGTCCAAAAGTGTATTGGACGGCCCAGATTGAAACCTTCTCTCTCCCCATCTCTCTCTTGTTTCTCTCTCCATAACCCGGACCATCCAAAACCGAAATGGACGCCTAGATTGCGCGCACGGGTACCGCGTGGTACCCGCTCAGAAATAGATCTTAAGCAAAAGGAAGAGTAGTTTAACCTAATGAATAAATCCATATCTTTGGTATCTCTCCATAGCAATTTGCATACCCAATAACGTGAATATATCTGTTTTTTTAATTTCCTTATTATTATTATTATTGTGGAGACTTATTTTTCGCATTAGATAGCAGTTAATGTGTTTTCAAGTTTGAATAGGAGTAAATTAACAGTAAAGAAGACAATAAAAAAGAGGGAATTAATGAAGTCAGTCTCCTAAAAATAATGGACTACTGAGCATAGAGTCTGATAATTGCCGCAAAAGATGGGGAGGAGGAAGTCCGGCCAGTAATTAAGGAGCCTCAAGTAAACTGATGAAAAAGGAAACGTTCTTTTTTGAGGTAAATCATTTAGGGATGAGCATAGACCGGATTGGTCCGGTTTTATGATAAACCAAGAAACCAAACAACTACTTACGGATTATGTTTTTGGTGAACCAAACCAACCCATAAAATTAATACAACCAAACCATTAAAACACAGTTCCATTTCGGTTTGGAATCACAGTTCCTTTGAAATTGAGATTTTATCTTCATAAACTATATAAAGCAATTAAAATTACAAAGATAAATTAAACCAACGATTGTATTAAAACGATGTCTATTAAAATCACCAGAACTCACGAACGTCAACCAACCAAAGAAGAGTATAATATTAATAATTCGTGAAGGAATAGATTAATAGATTAGAAATTAGTTACCGAGCAAAAACATTAGAAAATCAATACACTATGCCCAAGCCGTGAATGCTTAGTTTGGTTTTTGTCTTGAATTTAATCGGACCTTCCGTTAGAAAAGGAAAATGATGCTTAGGGGTGTTCCACTGGGAGTTTTGTTTTAAAACTGCCTTAATTTTTGTGTTCACACCTTTTTATATGATGTATTGTGAGAGGATGACCTGTCTCGATTTTTGAGAAAAACCTAATTACATCCCCTTAGTTTTGTTTTTGCTCACCCTTAAAAGAGAGGTGTTACGCGCCCCTCCCCTGACAATCCCCCCAAACACCTTTTCGGCCCAGATTTTCTCCTTTTTTTCTTTTTCTTCTTCTCTTTTTTCTTTTAACTTTATTTATTTAATTACTTATTTAATTTAATTTACTCACATTACATTTGCAAGTAAATTATTTTTTAACATTGACATTTAAATTTGACTTTATATTTAGAAACTTTATATTATTTTAATTAGTTAATTAATTTGTCTTAACAATGAATAATAAATAAATAAAACTTATCAAAGTGAATAATATTACAATCAAAGCTTAAAAGTAAATAAATATTACAATCACGCTTAAAAGTGAATAATATTACAATCACGTAATTGTGCAAGGAAAAGGGGGTGGGGCTGGGGGGGAATTTGTCAGGGGGGCGCGTATAAAATTTCCCTTAACGCCTTGTTTGGATGGGGGATATACCACCCGTATAAGTTTTCACCCTCTCTTAAGAGGGAGCCCCATTGCTAATCCCCTTGTTGGCAACGGTGATTAATGCTCTCCCCCATATCTTTTCACCCCCTCTTCTCTTCTACGCGTGAAGGTGCTCTCCCCGGATAATTTTTGCATTGCAAATTAATTAGAAGTATTTGTAGCTTCATTTTCTTTTGTGCATCAGGTGCAGCTGCCCTCAATGAGCAACTACAGTTGTGGAAAGAAAAATTTCGTCTGGATGGGTACATTTCATAATTGATATAATCAAGTCATTGAATTAATTGAGTGGAACAAATTCATTTACTCCATGTTGCTGCTCCATATCTAGCCTTCTCTAATATGTTTTTGCTGGTTTAAGGCTATTCAAAGAGTTTGCTTGAGGCTCTTCTATGCTTGCATTCCTGAAGGTCCTTGATGCTTGTTGGCTGCTGCTATCTAGTTGGTGACGCCAAAGATCGGTCATGCTGCTGCTACCAGAAGTCATATTCGGTTGTGCTTGGCTACATAGTGGTCCTACTAATTTTCATTGTGCCCTCTAGGCTCTAGTTAAGTGGATGATTGGCTTTGCCGTGAAAAATTCATACTTCCATCATTTGATGTAATCTTGTCGGATTCATTGTACTAATGGTCTCAATTTTATGATATTGGCTTAAAAGTTTGATGGTACATGGATAGTTTTGGATTAAATTGTGTTGGGGTAATAGTAAAAAAACAATACATAGGCCAACAAGTTAAAAAAATCACAATTAAATTTTTTTTCTTTTTTTCTATGAGAGACCATTTCATAAATATGAGAGACCATTTAATAAATATGTTAATTTGTTCATTTATTAATCATTGTGTTGAGGTAATAATACAAAAATTATATAGGCCATCAAATAAAAATTGACAATGGTTTTTTCTAAAATTTTTGATGAGATAAAAAAAAAACGTTTTTTTTTTTTAAATTATTAAAAAAAAAAATTCGGTGAAATAAATTAAATTAACTTCATTTTGTCTAAAAAAATTAAAATAAATTAATTCTTGTAATTATAGAATTAAATTAATGCATAATAAAGTTTGGTACACCACAAGGGCAAAACAGTCATTTGACTGCATTTTCCTTCATCCACCCCCTCTTATTTTTATGTCATCCAAACCAAGTCAAAAGTTATCCCCCTGTTTAATTCTTCATCCAAATCATTTACTCCCTCCGTCCCAATTTGTTTGCCCCTTTTGGGGAAGTGGGTTTTTAAGGGGTGTGAAAACTTTGTATTGACTTTTCTATTTTGCCCCTAAATCCAGTTAATATTACTGTGACCAAATTTGTGAGGCTAATTTATTATATGAAAGTCAAAACATATTCAATATGGATCTTGTTTGATAGATATCAATTAGTTTTATTATACAAAATTTTCAAAATCATAAAAACCATTATAAAATAGTAAAAGATAATAGACTAGCCAATTAAGATGGGAAAAGTACTTTTTAAGGGTAAAATTGGAAAGTGACCCAATTTTGATGGATGTTTTTAGAAGTGGGACAAATATTTTGGGACATCCCAAAATGGAAAGAAGGACCAAGAAATTGGGACGAATGGAGTACTTTTTTATCCCCCCTCCATAAACATCACATCAATGTGTCATTTTTCAAAAAATAATACTCCCTCCGTCCGGATTTGTTGGTCCGTTTTGGGGATTCCAACTTTTTTTCCATTACTTTTTGTCCACTACTTTTTGTGTAACTTTTCCATATTTTAGCCTTTAACTTTTGAAAATGGACAAACATTTTCGGACTTGAAAA
This sequence comes from Vaccinium vitis-idaea, assembly GCA_963854785.1. Taxonomy (NCBI): domain Eukaryota; kingdom Viridiplantae; phylum Streptophyta; class Magnoliopsida; order Ericales; family Ericaceae; genus Vaccinium; species Vaccinium vitis-idaea. The sequence continues at coordinate 35,320,476 of OY978222.1, forward strand.
AGTATGTTTGTGGACCAACAAATCCGGATGGAGGGAGTACCTCATCTCATCTTATCCCCTCTAAAACTTACCCCCCTTAAAATAATACCCTATCCAATCGGGACTTGGGGTTTGTAGTTGGCCGAAATCTAGCAGCCCAAATGGGGCTCGGTTGAGGAGCCCGGAAGAGATTGGGCTCAGATGGATCTCCAGACCAACCAGGGAACAGAACGCCATGGGCCGACCAAGCGAGGCCCAACCGAGACAAACCGGTGTCTCGGCCGGTAGACCATGAACCGGGCGAGCCATCCGAGACGGATAACATCCGAGATAGATCGGGGAATAATCCGAGATCTCGGTGACGACCCATGTGACGTCACCGGAGGCGGTTAACGCTCGTAACAAACTGGGGAAGGCGCATGTGCATGAGACAGCTGCACCTACGTCAGCGTGATGGCATCCGAAACGGTTACGTTACGTGCTCAATTGTGATTGGAGGACGCGAACATGCGTTGCATGCAGATCTGGCTCGTGACGCTCGGTGACGTCATCCGAGCCAGATTGACCGATCTGCCCCTGTACTTGGGTAGCCTATAAATATGAGGCGACAAAGCCCTAAACGGGTACGCAATTCTTTCTCTCTCTACAAATCCTCTCTCAAAACACTTTCTTCTCCGATCACTTACTTGATCGTCGGAGTGCCTTCCCTGGCCACACTCCGGCCAGGTTGGGCGCTAACGGCGGGTGTTCCGTGTGCAGGGGCTCGCGCATAAACACATTCACCACTCGCTCGCTGCTCTCACGGGTCAAGGCTCATAGAAGAGACGCTACTGGATTTTTGAGGACACCACAGGGTTGCTGCTGTGCAGCCCCCTGCACAGCATCGTACTGTGCATCTCGTGGCGCGGCCGCGCCAGAATTTTTTCAACGATCGGAGACGTTCACCACGTAGATCTCGTCGAGTACTACAAGTGTACCAAAAATCAACTCAATCGGATATGGTTAAGTGCCTCATCGGAACACAAATAACTTGAAAAACATAGGTTCAATGGTTTTGTTCCAGTGTTTGTGTTCATTTGTGTTCCATTTTTTTTCGAGGTATTTGTGTTCCGATGAGACACTTAACGATATCGGATCGAGTTGATTTTTGGTAAACTTGTAGTACTCGACGAGATCTACGCGGTGAACGTCTCCGATCATTGAAAAAATTCCGACGCAGCCGCGCCACGGGGTGCACAGTACGCTGCTGTGCAGGGGCTGCACAGCAGCAACCCCAAGTCCATCCAATCGGGGCCTAAAATCATCCGGGTTTTGTTTTGAATTTAATCGGACCTTCCGTCAGAAAATGATGGGATCGATCCTGCAAAAGCTGAATGATGATATTGATAATGCAAAAGCTGATCAACGTGTTCTGATCTACCCTTATTCATTAAAAGCGTTTGTCTTGCACCAAAAAAGAAAAAGTGTTTGTCAGCACACAAAAGTGACGCGGGGAGACCACTTTTGGATCTCACACGAATTACCTGAGCCGTTCATTCATCTTAGAATAAATTTTTAAGGGGCCCGCGAGAAATCACCTCAATCGGGCGTGCGTAAGCGCTCGATCTAAAGCCCACCCTGTTTCATTCAAAAAAATGTGAATGAAATGGAGTGGGTTTTAGATCCAGCACTTAACGCACTTCCGATTGAGGTGATTTCTCCCAGAGCCCCTCAAAATTTTATTTTAAGATGAATGAACAGCTCGGATCATTCGCATAGGATCCAAAAGTGGGTCCCCAAACTGATATGTACCTTAATCTTCTGTCCCCTTAGGATTACCGGCGTTTTAATAAATCCTAAGGGTTGACCCAAAGGGTTTTGTCCTCATTACATTTTAGTTTCGGAACTTCCTAAGTTTTACCAACTTTTATAGGGTTAATTGTTACGGAATTATGTTTTAGCTTTAAATGGTCACAGCTAATAGGAGATAGAATTGGTGCCCCAAGAATTAATCAAAAGTGCCCCACTGGGCCCGGATATCCTAAGATATCAAAACTGAAAAAAGAATGTCGTGTGGTTCAATAGTGTGAATGTGTGATGAAATTTTTGGTGAAGACGGACTGGTATTAAAACCTTATCCGAACCGGGCGGTTGAAGAGGTACTCATGTTTTTATGGCAAATATTTTCAAAAGATTTTGCTCTGTTTTGCTATATAGATTTATATTACGTAATCCCAACTGTACGCATTCAAATTCTTCTTTGCGAGGATGAGACGGAGAAGAAAGATGAGAGTTGTGGAACCACCACTATTGACCTTTACGGGAGAGACTGCGTAGCCCAATTAAACTCAGGGTCTAAAGTCTTCCCACTCGTGGACTTCTAGAAATAAAACAGGGAGGGCTCATCCATGGAATCTTCCATGATGAATACTACTCCCTCCGTTCCCATTTGTTTCTCTCTTTTGGGGAAGTGAGTTTTAAAGGGCTGTAAAAACTTTGTATTGTATTTTTTGTTTAACCCCTAAATATAGTCAATATTACTGTGACCAATTTTGTAACACTAATTTGTTATATGAAACTGAAAACATATGCAATATGGATCTTGTTTGATAGATATCAATTAGTTTTATTATACAAAGTTTTCAAAATTATAAGAACCGTTATAAAGTAAAAGATAATGGACAAGTCAATTGAGATGGAAATAGTACTTTTTAAGGGTAAAACTGTGAAATGACCCTGTTTTGATGGATGTTATTAAAAATTGGACAAATATTTTGAAACATCCCAAGATGGAAAGAAAGACCAGCAATTTGGATTGAAGGGAGTAGTAAACTTTTGTTGCAAGGATGACTTCAAAATCTGTGGGTCCAAAACTGAGACCAATCTACTAGGGTTGTCCAGCGGATCATCCGATCTGCCAATCCGACCAATCCGAATCAATCCGAACCATCCGTTGATCCATCCATGAATGTTCGGTTCGGTTCCGGATCGAGAATTTCTTATCTGGCGGTTCCGGTTCCGGATCGGATCGGATCCGCTCGATCCGCTCAATCCGCTCAATAATCCTTCTTTAATCTGTCAAATCCGCCTGATCCGATCCGTAACCGATCCGTGAATATTCGGTTCGGTTCCGGATCTTTAAAACCATAATCCACTCTTAGCGGATCTATCCGATCCGTGGACACCCCTACAATCTACTATACGGTGCCCCAACCCTCTTCAGCATCACATTCATGCAAAGTTCGTACATTTCATTTTGAGCCTCACACAAATTTTGCCGTAGAGAAGATTCTTCACTTGTTTGCCAAAGAATATTCTTCACTTGTTTGCCATAACCGAGGAAATAAATTTCAAAAAAAAAGGAAGAGTAGTTTAACTTAATGAATAAATCCATATTTTTGGGGCATGTTTAGCAATCTACTTTTCAAGTTTTCATTTTCACATTTTTGAGTTTTGACTATTTGGCAAGAAAACGGAAAACTTATTCTATCAAAATTAATGTGTTCTGATTTTTGTGATTGGAGACCAAAAGTGAAAAGTAGGATAGGATGAGCTTTTTGACTTCTTATTTTTCACTTGTTACATTTTGATTAACAAAAAGACCTGCAGAATGTATTATGCCCATATCTCTCAAACACTACTCCTATTGGAAAATACATTCTGCATATTTCTCTCAAACACTAAATATATTCAAAATACATTCTAACCGTAATTCAAAAAGTTAAAAAACTAAAAACGCGCCTCCCATACACCCCTTGATATCTCTCCATGGCAATTTGCATACACAATAACTCCAAGCAGACCTACTCGAGAATCCTAATTAATTGTTTCTTGTGGCTTGTTTACTTTTGTAGTAGCTAGCTTGGAGGTTATTATTTTTCGCTTATGTACTTCATGAAAATAAATTTCATTTTTCGCTGAGTAATGTAATTTATCAAATTTTTGTTGCAAAAAAATTAAGTTTTCGAAAGCTATTTCAAAAAGTGGGTGCCAACAAATTTAATATTAATTATTGAGTGTTGAACAATTAAATACTAGCAAGAAATTAGAATCATGTGCCAGGGAGATGGGTGGCAAAAGGGTACATAGAATTGAGTGGCGAAAAGGCATGGAGAGAGAGAGAGAGAGAGAGGGAGGCTAGTCTTCTTTGATCTCTAGTCTCTACTACTCCCTCCGTCCCAATTTAAATGTCTTTTACGGGAAATTGAGCTTTTTAAGAAGTTCAAATTTGTGCTCTAAATTTCCAAAAATAATCTTAAAAACTGTGAGTCAATTAAATGTATTTAAATTGTTTATATCTTTCAATATGGATCTCAAAAAATATGTCATATGGATCTTGTTTGATAGATTTCAATTAATTCTATTATACAAAATTTTCAAAATCATGAAAAATATTATATGTTGAAAGATATTGTCAATTTAAGAATGATATGAATATCAAAAACTATCAAATCAATAAGTACTTTTTAGGGGTAGAATTGAAGGTTTGGTATGTTTTGATGGTTATTTATAGAAAGTGGACACTTACTTTGGGACATCCCAAAATAGAAAGATGGACATTTAAAATGGGATGGAGAGAGTAGTAGTTAGTGAAAGTATACAAAGGCAAAATGCCTAGTGTAGTAGAGAGCCCTTGGAAAGCACATTTTTTGGTTTATCTAGCAATAGTAGCCAACAAGATCCAATAGTTAGTAGGCTGAGAAAATGCTCCTAGTTCCTGAAGTCTCAACTTCAAAATCTCTCACGTGTTATCAACTCTGTTAAAATAATATTTGGAAATATTATGGTACCCTGTTTTCTAAATTTTAATATTATGTTTCCTGTTTTGGCTAGCTTATTATTCATGTTTCCTAGCTATGCATATTTTCTTTGTTCGTTTAGATTTCTTGTCACCAATTAGTCTAGGTTTGTAGCTCATATCAACAAATGCCAAGGTTATGTTTTACACATCAATACGAAGCGTTGCTCCCACTTTAATTGGATACCCCTCAAGTGGAGCGTGAATTAGCCCCCAAAATTAATTGAGATACACGTAAACTGACCCGAATACCTAAGTTATTAAAAAAAGCATATGTTGTTCTTTTTTCGTTTTCCCTTTTGACAAAAGAAAATGGGAGTATGACATTTGCGAAGTACAATAGTTCCGTTCAGGCTTAACTTAATGGCGGGTAATTTTTTTCATTTTCTAGGGGACCCAAAACAACTATATTCATATAACATTTTCAATTCATATTTTTCCCTTTTCTACCTAATCTAACGACCACGGAAAAGGCAAAGCGGCACGATGCTGAGATTTATACGGTATGTAGGCTGTAGCCACATGGATATTTAATATCCCGCATCGGGATATTGCGGGATATTAGAGAAGTAGTGAAGTGTATATTAGATAACGCCAACCAGTTGCTACTAACTTGAGGTTAATTTTTTGAGCCATGGAATTTGGCTAAAAGTTAGTCAGTCAGCTGGAACGGGTCGCTACAGAGATATGATCCTCTCATGTGGTCTGATGATTTCTCATGAACACTAAAGTGGCGCAAAATAAAATATATATTTTGTTGTTTAACAATTCGAGCCGTCCATTTTATAACTCTTGATGTCATCTTTGCGAACAACTAACTTTAACGGATATTTGTATCCATGTAAAGGAAGCGAATTTATTACGAGAGAAATGAATGGTCAAACTCGGGATGTCGTCCATTTCTTAATGTATTTTAATTCTTCTATCTAATCAATACGATCGACCAAGCTTTTATTAATGTCAAATGTGAGTTTTAAATGGACAATAATCATCTTGATTTGGTGACCTGGGGCGAAAGAAACCTATAAATGGCTCTCAGTATTAGCATAAGCTAACTGTTGTGAATTCTAGGTCACGCACGCACTAAAAAACACACAACAATTCTGAGAAAAACTTCCTTGAATATATTCACATAATATACAAGTTGAAAAACCTCTCCGGTGAGTAATAACCGGCTCCCACTCCGGTCGGGGGAGGTGACAACCGGCTCCCCCTCTCACACTCTCAGTCTGTCTCGTTCACATTGTGCTACCACACTCACCAAAAAGAAAGACAACAAGAGTATTTATAGAGATACAAATCCTGAACCCAATAGGAAATCCTAAACGCAATAGGAAATCACCCTCATCCGGGCCTAAGCCCATACGGCCCACACGGGGTGGAATCCCAACAATCACCCTCTCCACACAGAGTGGGCAAAGTTGTCTACAACAACCACATGTCGCCACCTCCAAACAGCTACATCTAGCAAGCGCCTGTGTCACTAACCAGTCGAGCATCCATGCACCACCAAGCAGAGTACAAAAATCCGAAAGAGTGTATCCTTGCAAAACTAGAATCCGCAGCCAATCAGAAAAACAGAGTACTGCACCCCCTCAACTGGAATGCCTCCGCTCGCACACCTCCTGCCAAGGTATATGCGCTCCATAACCGAGCGCCCAACTTCATCTAGCCGCGCTCCACCACTCTAGCAT